>KN469848.1:0-10395 GCA_000787095.1 Periophthalmodon schlosseri
CTAATTCTACTACTGCTACTACTACTATTGCCTCTTTCAAGTGCTGTTTAAAATTGCTCGCAAAACAGTGGCTGAATGTTAGAGACGGAAGATAAACATAGAGTCAATACTTCTACTACTACTACTCTACTACTACTGCTACTACTACTATTGCCTCTTTCAAGTGCTGTTTAAAATTGCTCGCAAAACAGTGGCTGAATGTTAGAGACTGAAGATAAATATAGAGTCAATACTTCTACTACTACTACTACTACTACTACCATCATCTTCTACTACTACTACTACTACTACTGGAGATACATAGGACTCAATACCACTGTGCATTACTATGAGTACTACTAAAATGACTTTTACAGGCATTGTGGTGATAAGCTACTTCTGGTGTCACAGTTGGGTTGGGACTGAATACCTGAACTGTGCCGACAGTAAAAGAAAAGCCAAGTAAATAAGCAATCAAAATACACAATTCTATCTAGGCTCTTTTTAAATTTGTATTATTATTTTAATCAAATTTTAATCAAATCACTCTTGTCCTAGAGAGCTTCATGATGGGTTAACAGTTCTGTGTCAGATGTCAAATCCCCTAACGTTTTCATTTAAAACATATTTGTGACTCGAGCGGCTCTAAGGGTGAAGGGTCTGACGTGTTGTGTTGTGTCCTTGGGCGAGACACTTCACCCATCTCGCCCCCAGTGTCTAGGTAATTTGGTGTATGAACGCGTGCGTGAATGGGTGAGTAGTTTCTTGACGTAAAGCGCTTTGAATGCCCAGAAGATGGAAAAGCGCTATATAAAATGTTTTACCATTTACAATAACAGGAACTCGGACAAATTAATAAACCAAAGTTCATTACGATGAGTTAAACTTTGAAAATCTCTCTCCAAACTACCCGCTGAGAGGGTGTAGCCGGGTCAGATTCCACCTCTGTGCCTGATGCCCGTCCACCTCGGATCCTCGTGGGCTCTGGCATCAATACAGCCTTTTATGTCGGGAGACGGCGATCAATGCATCTCCCTTTCCCCGAACGGAAGCCCTCCATATTCCGCGGTCGGTTTCGCGGCTGGATATCTGACTCAGCGCCTAATGGAAGTCCGCTCCTGTGCGTTCAGACGGAGAAACGGAGCCGTGTAATTTGAGGTGATTAATCAACATGCAGTTTAGGAGTCAACAGACGTGTTTTTACATTGACGAGGCCGTTCTGGTAATGGGGAGAAGAATGCACTTTCACAGTGAGCTTCTATGGATCGTTGAAGTGCTAAATTGGCTTCATACAGAGAGTGGACTAAACAACGTAGAAGAAGAAAAACTGTATTCGGCGTTGTTGTGTAAGTGAGGTGGGAACAGATACGTACATGGACATTGACAATTTGCTAAAACACGGCGCGAGATCTAAACTGTTCCATGCAGGGCCTATGGGAGGAAAGATCTGTGGCAAAGCATAACAGAATATTGCATCATTATTGTGTGGAGTCTGCAGTAAACACAACGTATGTAGGGCCAAAAGAAGACATGTACGGCAAAAACGGACAAAACACGGTATCGTTTATCCATTTGAATTCAACAATTCACTCAGCGGTGGATGAAGTACACAATTTTGTTACTCAAGGAAAAGTAAAAGTACCATATGAAAAAATCTACTTAAGTGAAAGTATTTAAGTCCTCGTTTAAAAATGTGCTTTAAGAGTAAAAAGTAAAAGTATTTCACTCGGGTGTTGTTCATTTGTAAATAAATAAATTGTAAATGTAGTGATATTGATTAAAAATATTTTGGTCAACAGCAGGGAAGTGAATCTTAATTTTTCTTATGAATTTTGTGTATTTATTTTTGTTTGCTCAAAGCCGAAGCTTGAACTCGAAAACTTTAGTCAGGATGTTACCACGAACATGGTAAAAATAACCCCTCAAATCATATGAAAAGTACTTTTTACTTTTCAGTCCAGTTCATAAATGTACTGGAGTAAAAAGTACACATACCTGCTCTCAAATGTAGTGAAGTAAAGCAAAAAGTATCCACTATAAAATTGACTTAAGTAGAATTTTTAGGTATCTGTACTTTACTTAACTACAGTACTTTACTGCTTTTACTTCATTACCGTCCACCACTGAATTCACCTATGCAGAAAAATCACCTGGAAAAACCATTGCCTTGAATACTCCGCAGTACGCCACAGTATTTCCACGGAGACAAGCCGGTGATGCCGCCAGTGGAAAGACTCTGCTCACAGTAAAAGTGCATATTTTTGATCAATACAAACACCTGTAACCGAATAAATGCGAGAGTGTAAAACATTCCAGGCAAAGCAATAATAACATCTCCACGGAGCCAAGCAGCTAGCGTACCCTTCATCAAAAAGTTACATAGTGCACCTTTCAAGCAGCATAATTATCGGTACAAGAGTGGTTCTTTCCAGGCTCTCAGATTAATTGTATTTCACCACCCACAACGTACATGTGAAGATGAACTGGAGTATTTAAATGCGTCAGTTTGAAAATAAAAGAAAATTGCCTATTATGTGCCAGCGCTGCAGTTGCCAATTTTATCGAGTTATTGACCTTATTCCACCCCGCCCACTTTTTCCTGTAAACGCTCCAAACCACGCTTACTTTCGCGCTGCCGATTAAGCGGGAACCCCGTCAATTTCAACGGAAAATGTGTAAACTGTTGCTCATACGACCGACGAGTCAACACTGCACCGATTCTCTGGAGGCTTGAAAACGGCTCCGTAGTCCGTATAATATATTTGCTGTCAAGCTCGGCAGACTCACGCCAAATAATACAACCTCAGTGACGATGGCGGTGCCCACGGCAACTTCCGGAATAAGGTGGATACATTTACATTGCATAGTGGCCTTTATTATATTGGGGTTTTATATTGGTTTATATTTCTACACATATCTATTTTTGACGGCGGTGTTGCAGAAAACCATAGTCCATTATAAAAAACATTAGCGTAAGTTTATTGGCTCACTTTTATGGTCAGTGAGGCAGTAGGTCAAGCCCACCGTGCCCTGTATTGAGTTAGTCTCGGAGGTAATGGCCTGCGCACGTAAATGACGTCTCGACCAGGTCTCGGCTCTATGAATAGGAAAGCAGATCCAGCTGGGACCAACACTCATCAACATAAATAACAGATGAGCAGCCCTGCGCACTCACATTAAACATTATCTTCTGTCAGCGCTCTAAATGAATTCCTCCACCCCGACAAACGGCGGGACGTAATGGCATTTCTGCTGTAGCTCGCTTTCATAATGTGAAACAGATCTATTAAAGTATAATTTGCAATATAAATATGTGTACAAATCGTAATGAGGTTTAGAGCAGTGGTTCTCAAACTGTTGTATCAAGGTGCCAGCGGTGCGTTGGATTCTTGTTTATGGTTAGGTTGTCTAAAGCCTTTTTTGTTTTTGTTTGTTTTTTTTGTTTTTTTTACTTTTTTGGAGCCGTATCCTGCCGACAGCCAAATGGACAAACCTGCAGGTGTTAATTCATAAACTGTTATGAATATTCACCTGCAGGTTTAGCCATTTGCCTGTCTGCTACATTCATGAAATCTACGTATGCCTCATGTCGACTATTTTGATCTACCTATGTATTTAATGTGATCCGTCTGTGTTGTATCTTATAAAGCTACTCATTTATAGTGTATGTACCCATATTTTCGGACTATAAGTCGCACTTTTTTTCATAGTTTGGCCCGGGGGTGCGACTTATACTGCGATGTGATTTATACATGAAATATATATTTTTTTCTTTATTATTATGCATTTTTTGGCTGGTGCGACTTATACTCCGGTGCGACTTATACTCCAGAAAATACGGTATGTTTTTATCATGCATTCTGGGTTCTCCCATTGGGTGTCACTCCAGCCACACCTATTTAAGACGTCTCCACAGCCTCATACAAACCATTTGAAGCAACCTCTTTATCTTAACAATACCACATGATGAAAAAAATTATCAACTGCTAATATTTTCTACCTGTATTGAGCACATCACACATTCATACACCAGTGTGGACAAACAGGGGAGACGAAATTTAACCATTAGCGATCTGCAAAAGTGGTACATGACGTTGGCCATATTTTGCAATAGCAAAAGAAGAGTTCAATTCTGTCAACTGGACAAAAGTTTTAGGGTGAAGACGTTTCGCCGCAAAACCCCGAGCCACAAACAAAGCGATGTGGTCTACTCCATTCAGTGTAGTGAAAACTGCTGTGAGTGTTATATTGGAGAAACTAAACAGCCACTCCATAAAAGAATGTACCAACACTGTTGCAAGAGCAGCTCGGGACCCCAATCTGCTGTGCATCTCCATCTCAAAGCCACCAACCACTCAGATAGTGAGGTACAGATCTTAGCCAAAGAAAAGAAATGGTTTGAGAGGGGCCACTTTTGTTACCAAAGACAGTTCATCGTTGAACCGGAATGGGGCCTTTGACATCATTTATCTTCTATTTATAACTCCATCCTCAGACCTAAATCAAAACAAGGAAAGCAATAGTGATAGCCAGCAAGCTAATAGGTGTGAGTGCACCCTGAACGCTTATGCAAATTTGACTCTGGCACAGTTCACACTTACTGTAGTTCAATAGACCTCACTAACAAACAGAGACAGTAAACAAATAGGTCTGTTAGTTTCATTGTAGTTGGCTCCTCCCTTCAGATAGACATAAGGCAGTGTCCACCAGCGATCTGACCACGACTGAAGAAGCAGCTTGGATGAGCAGCGAAATGTGTTCACTCTAAAACTTTTGTACAGTTGACAGAATTGAATTTTTCTTAGGTATGAATCATACCTAAACAAATGAGGGATTATGCAGACCTCATATCTTGCAATCTTATATATCATATCTTTGAACACTTAATGTAACAAAAATGTCATAAAACTATTTAACAAGAAAGCACCTAAAACACTATTGGCAATCTATAAAAATAACTTGCTGTGCAATGCAGATGATAATACCATGTACAATTAATTTGATAATAATTAAAGTTCACTACGCAAGTTTTCTGAAGGATGATCTGCCGCGTACTTGTCTCCATGGTTATGTTACTACGTCGTTAAACTAATCTATCTTTCATTTATCCAATTACAGGAGTTTTTATTGCCTCGAAAAATCTAAATTCTTATTGTGAGTGGGGTCACATCTCCACAGATCTGACCTTAAGCCTGGCCATGGAGCTTGATAGATTATTTTTAATAGCATACTGCTGAACATTCCGCGCCATATCCAACATGTGGCGGACCCTCTACCGGAAAAGTTGCACATTGCACCTTTAAACACGATACTATTGGAATGATATAACTGTACAAGTCCAAGTCCTTGTAAAATGTTGCTATAAATGAGACAAGACAATCCAACTTTATCAGACTCAATTGTATTGTATTGTGCATAAAAGTCAAACTCTTTGTGAGTGATTTGCCTACAGGCCCTAGATGTTCCCTGTCCCCTATCTCTCGTTGGTTTAAAAAGTGTTTTCCAATAAAGATGACTGTAGCTCTGTTCTCGCAGCCTCAAGGCAAACAGTGCAGACGGAGTTTGAGACTTTTTCATTCAGATTTATCTAATAAAAAACACGAGTTATAACTTAATCAACACTTTGTCCTGGGAAGTTATTTGTCTTCTACTTGCTGGAAATTCTGTGAACTCTTCATTTATAAACAGCAAAAAGTGAAATATATCTGAATATATCTTGTTACACTCACGAAACTTTTGTGTTTACTTGCCTAGATATTACACAGTATGGGTTTAAACTTCTCTATACATGGAGACAAGCAGGGAACGGAGCCAGGCCAAGTTACAGATCAGATCTGTGGAGAGGTGACTGCTCACAGTAAGAATGCATGTTTTTCAAGGCAATAGAAACACCTGTAATCAGTTCAATGCAAAATAACAGGTTCAGTGTTATACTGTGGAACATTACAGGCAAAGTAATAACATCTCCATGAAGAAAAGCACGATGCAGAACCCAGAAAAAGTTACATAGTTAAACTTTAAAGGTCCTATATTACACAGAATTGACTCATGAACTTTTAGTGACGTTTGAATGTTTTTACCTCATCAAAACATACCTGGAGTTGTGTTTTGTTTCATTCACAAATGTCTGAGTAATTATTAGTCTGTCTACATCTCCAAAGCTCGAAATGCTCTGTTCCACCTAGTGATGTCATGAAGCGGTAGGCTTCAAGTTAACAGCTACCTTTTACCTTTAGTTTAGTGGAGACGGGAAATTCCAGGGCTGAAATGATCCAGTTGATTCTAGTGAAGGTATATGGAGTTTAAAAAAACAGTGGAGCACTTCCTGTATTACCACATGACATGGTTTTCTGTTTGAGAGAAGAACTTTGTGAAGAAGAAATTTGTATGCTAAACAAATGAAACAAAACACAACTCTGGGTATGTGTTTGATGAGGAAACAACATCATAACCTAGATCAGAAGATGGCGTAATATAGTCCCTTTAAAAGCACTTTTGATGTTCAGTTCAGAAATATTATCCTCCACAGTATTTACAGCTTTCATACAATTTCATACATTGACTATAATAACAAAAATACAGTCACTTTTCCCATCAGGCAGCGGTATTTTCTTGCCACTTTACAATGAGCAGCCAAAGCAGTGGTTTGTTCCTGTGGAGTGTGAGTGTGCATCAAAAGAGCGCTGTCAAAAAGTTCTGATGGAGCTCCACACTGACACGTCTCAGAGCTATAATCACTCACAATATGACAGAGAAATTACAGGCCTCCCTCAAGAGCAATCAGTCAGTTCCACTGCCAATAAGCCAATCAGCTCGTCCGACTCTCCGGCAGACGAGCGACACAAAGGAATAAACACAACAACACTCAAGACTCCTGCGGTGGGTTTTCACAGGTAATGTTTTAAAGAGGTAACTCGGAATCCCCAAAATAAAGTTCTCCAATTTTTTTTAATGGGCATTTTTGGTTAAAGGTGAGCTACGGAACTTTTCTGGTGAAAGGTTCGTCATGTGCTTGTCTCCAGGGAGATGTTATTACTTCGCTTGGAAGTTGTTGAATGTCATACTGTGGAACCATAGACTGTATATATAAATGGACATAGCTAACCGCTAGCCGCTGCGTTCCAAATAAGAAGTGAGCATGGGCGCGCTTCCTGCTCCATCGACTCTGGCGCCAATTCACTTTCTATTGAAAAACTGCCATCCCTCTCTCTGTAACTCCTGCCGTCAGGCTCGTCATTTTGGTCTTTAAATGTTCATATTAACCTGCTCTACATGATCCTGTGATTTTTATTTCACTATGATGTCTGTAAATCAAAATATGAACATCAATAACAGACAAATCAGGCACCGTCTTTCCCCGAGGTCGCCCCAGCTAGCTTTAGCAACAGTGATTGACTGACAGTGTTGCTAAGCGCCTGCTCCCTGCTAAACCAGCGGTGGGAGTGGGAAGGGGTGTTGCCTTCAACAGCCTCTCTTCTGATTTGCTCTTTGGGTTGCTAGATACTTCCGCTCTGAATTCCAAATATGGAACTCGGCTCCAAATTCTGTAACTGCTCCAGCCTCGACGAGCTTCATTTGGCCGGAGCTGAATGCTGTGGGTGACGTCACACTTCCTTAATCCACTTCTTTATACAGTTTATGTGTGGAACATATCAATCTTCATGGAGACAAGCAGGTGCTGTCACTATGCTAAGTTACAGGTCGGATCTGTGGAGAGACAAACCCACTCAGAACAAGTTAAATGTGATACTGAGGAACATTCTCAACCTCCAACCAGAAAAGTTAAATTTTGAACTTTCAAGAAATTTGTTTTGCGGCCCACAGAGGGCAGCAGAGTGAAGACTGCACATAGGCTTTTTGGTTGGTTATTGTCTATGAGATGGAAATAGTTCACAAAAACACTGAAAATAGAGGACGTGTCAAACGTGTGTGAATAAAATTAATGAATGCTGGGAAAAGTTCAGATTGAAAAAACTATTATAAAACCGTCCTGACCGTATAAACAAATTTAAAAATTATTAATAAAACACTAAAACATTTGCAAACCCCAAATTGAGTTCAAGATTTATAGCCTCAGAATTTATTTTTCAAGGACAAATATGAATAAAGTGTTATGTATGTCTCTCATGTACCCATAGACCGTATAAAGAAGTGGACCTGTTGCTAACGCTAGCGGGAGCAACCTCAGGGAACGAAGACGCCTGACTTGTCCGTTATTAATGTTCATGTCTTGAGTTACGGACACGTGAAATAAAAAGACCAGGATCATGTAGAGCGGGTTAATACGAACATTTTAAGACGAAAATGACGAGGCTCACTGCAGCAGTTAGAGAGAAAGGGGCGACAGTTTTCTAGCGTAAAGTGAATTGGAGGCGGAGTCGATGGAGCCGGAAGCGCGCCCATGCTTCCTATTTGGAACGCGGCGGCTAGCGGGTTAGCTATGTCCATTTATATATACAGTCTATATACCGTATTTTTCGGACTATAACTCGCACATTTTTTCTTAGTTTGGCCGGGGGTGCGACTTATACTCAGATGTGATTTATATGTGAAATGTGTGTTTTTTCTTCGTTATTATGCATTTTTTGACTGGTGCGACTTATACTCCGAAAAACACGGCACCTTTACTGCATAATTAAAAAGTCACAAGTTGTTATCTTTTAACTCTGAAATCGTCAAACCATCTTCCCTCTGAAATTCTCTCTCGACATTGTCCTCCCTGTTCCTTATTCCACCACACCTGAGCGGTGACAGACCCAGTTTCTGCGCTCAACATCCAAAAACTATTTTATCTTGACTTTTAAACAACTTTGGCACACGCTCCATCTTCGCCTGTTTATCTCCCCTCACTCAGCAGGCCGGCGCTTTCCGTCCCGTAGCTAAACGATCCAGTTCCACTCGGCCTAACTCCTCTCTGGCCCGAGTCGGTCGCTTCTATTTGAGCAAAAAGATAAGCTGACCTCCCACCGCGAGTCATCTCTAGGGGGCGCCACGTGGGGTCGGGAGAAGTGAGGATAAAGGTGTAGAGATGGGCGGTAAGAAAAAAAAAGAAAGTGTTTGATGCCTTCTGTGTAATTTGAGCCAAAGGAGCGAGGGGGGGATGGATGGAGGGAGAGGTGAGGAGAGGTGAAGACGGGAGAGCTGCGATGTGAATGTGGCACAGTGTCAGGCCCCTGGGAGCTGGCTGCATACACTGTTCACTCACTGCTATGATTACGCAGGAGGAGGGAGGGAGGGAGAAGGAGAGGAAAGAGAGAGAGGGAGTGAGGAGAGAGAGAGAGAGAGAGAGGAGATGTGATGGGGTCAAAAGGACAGAGGGAGGGGGAGGGAGGGGTGCAGGAGAGATAGCTGAAGGTGGGAGGCAGAGAGATAGGGGGAGATAGCAGAGAGGGGGAGGTGAGCGAGGGAGGGAAGCGATAAAGAGAGAGGAGAAAGGGAGGTGACGGAGTGAGTGAGGGAGGGAGGAGATAAAGAGAGGAGAGAGGGATGTGAGGGAGTGAGTGAGTGCGGGAGAGAGGGAGGGGATAAAGAGAGGAGAGAGGGAGGTGAGGGAATGACTGAGTGAGTAAGTGAGAGAGGGAGGAGATAAAGAGAGAGGAGAGAGGGAGGTGAGGGAGTGAGTGAGGAGAGCGATGGAGTAGAGAAGAGAGGAAGAGTAAAGAGTGAGGTGAGGGAATGAGTGAGAAGAGAGAGGTAGAGAAGGAGAGAGGAAGAGAGAGAGAGGGAGGAGATAAAAAGAGGGGGAGTGAGAACAAATAGAGGGAGGAGAGTGAGTGAGGAGATAAAGAGAGAGGGGAGAGGGAGGTGAGGGGGTGAGTGAGGGGAAGAGAGCGAGGGGAGAGTAAGAGAAAAGAGGGAGCTGAGGGAATGAGTGAGCAGAAAGGGAGCAGAAAGGGATGGATGGAGGAAGGGAGAGAGGGAGGAGGGAAGAGTGAGAAGGTAGAAAGAGGGAGAGAGAAAGAAAGGGGGAGTAAGAACAAATAGAGAGGGGGAGAGGAGTGAGGGAGAGAGGGAGTGGGTGAGGGGAGAGGAAGAGAAGAGAGGGAATGAGTGAGGAGAGAGGGAGCAGATAAAGAAATAGGGAGAGAGAAAAGAGGGTAGAGAGAGGGAGAGAGAAAGAAAGAGAGGGAATAAGAAAAAATAAAGAGAGGGAGGAGAGATGAGAGAGAGAGAACGAGAGAGATAAGAGTCGGGTGAGGGAGAGAATCGAGAGGAGGGTGGATGAATTGGATAGAGTGGAAGAGAGCGGGGGTGAAGAGTAGAGAAGGCGTTGAAGAAGTGACTTGAGAAAAAAAGAGGGCGAGAGAGGACACTGAGAGGACAGAGTGGGAGAAGAAGGATAGAAAGCGTGAGAGGAAGGGGTGACAGAGGGTAAGATAGAGAGAGAGAGGGAAGTGAGAAAAGATGGAGAGGGAA
>KN469848.1:10444-28548 GCA_000787095.1 Periophthalmodon schlosseri
AAGAGATGGAACTGAGAGGGCGCGAGAGAAACTGAGACAGACAGGGACAGAGAAGAAGAGAGGTGCGGTGTAGGAGAGAAAGACGGGGAGAGAGTGAGGGATGGGGAGCGGGATACAGAAGCGGAGGGAGGTGAGGTGAGAGATAAGAGAGAGAGCGAAAGGGAGGTGTGAAGTGAAACAGGAGGGTGCGAGGCAAACACCAGGGCACAGAAGGACAGACGAGAACAGAGAGGAGACTGTGATGTTGGGATCAGTAATACTCACGGTCCCACATCACATTTGTAAAATAATTAAGAAAATACATTTAAGAACCGTTTGTCTTTGATCTGGAGTCTATTGCAAAACTACATTATTACACTATCTATTACTTTTAATTGCATGTCTTTAAGTATTAATTTTAAGTTTTATCTACTCTGTTAAATAATTGGTTTTTATAACACGCTGAATATCGCCGACAGTAGCTCAGTTTGTAGAGGGTTCGTCCGCTGAAAGTTGCCGTTCGAATCTCGCTCTTGACGTAAACATCACTGGTAGAGCAGATCCACTGACCCACGGGTTGGCGGTGCGATTCCGGCTCTCACGGATGAAAGCTGTCGTCGTGTGCTTGGGCGAGGCGCTCAACCCGCCCCGCCCCCAGTGTCTGCGTTCACTGGTGTGTGAATGTGTGTGTGAATGGGTGAGTGGTTCCTCGATGTAAAGCGCTTGGAGCGTCTTGAAGGTGGAAAAGCGCCATGTAAAAATGTAAATATTACACACTCTAACTTTAACTTTGGCATCGCGTCTTGAATTGGCACGTTCAAAAATGCATTGCAATATTAGATCCAGTTATTATTACTTATTGAAATGTTTGGTGCAACTCCATTTTTTTCTTCCTATGAAATGAAAAAGTAGATCATATGCAACAGTATAAACAATCTACAAATACCATTGGCCCCTTTTTGTTTAGACAAATTTAATTGAGCAACATGAAATCTTAAGATCCACCCATAGACTGTATATATAAATGGACATGGCTAACCTGCTAGCTGCCGCGTTCCAAACAGGAAGAGAGCGTGGGCGCACTTCCGGCTCCATCGACTCTGGCTTGAAAGACTCGTCATTCTGACCTTAAAATGTCCGTATTAACCCGCTCTACATGATCCTGGCGTTTTTATTTCACTATTGTGTCTGTAAATCAAGATATGAACATTAATATCAGACAAATCAGGCGCCTTCTTTCGCCGTGGTCGCTCCCACTAGCGTCAGCAACAGGTTTGACTGACGGCGTTGCTAAGTTCCCGCTCCCTGCTAAACCAGTGGTGCGGGGCGCTACCTTCGACACTATCTCGCTCCGGATTGGCTCTTTGGTTGCTATGATACTCGCGATCAGGATTCCAAATATGAAACTCTGCTCCAGATTCGCCGCTAAAACTGCTCCAGCCTCGAGTTGCTATGGTACTCGCGGTTGGAATTCCAAACGTGGAACCCGGCTCCAAATTCGCCGCTATAACTGCTCTAGCCTCGATGAGCCTCATTTGGCTGGTGACGTCACACTCGTATGCAGTAATTCACGTTTTTATACAGTCTATGGATCACCTTTCGCTGCCACGCACAACTTAATCTCACAGTCTCAAGTCGTATGTGATTTTCTGAAGTCAATTACATCTACATACTCAGCTAATTTCCATGTGTATTGTATTTTGACCCGGCTGTGCGCTCCCTCTGCACTA
Organism: Periophthalmodon schlosseri; assembly: GCA_000787095.1. Lineage (NCBI taxonomy): Eukaryota > Metazoa > Chordata > Actinopteri > Gobiiformes > Gobiidae > Periophthalmodon > Periophthalmodon schlosseri. Next base: position 12,154 of record KN469848.1, read on the forward strand.
TTGATCCACAGAGAGCTTTTGCAGCGCCAGGAATTTGACTAGGAAAAAAAAAAAAAGTTTCCTCTACCCTGACACAATAGGAAGTCGCCGATTGCACGGAACATGACTGCAATATGAAACCATGATGATCAATGAGGTTTTATTAAGATGAATGCTGCTGCTATAAGCAAATGAAAGAGTATTTGGCGGTTGATTGCTTCTTGTGGCTCAAGGTTGTTTGGTGCAGATAGTCATCACCATCCAGTGACATGGGCAAGATGGATTAGTTTAATATTGAATTAGAGCTGTCCCCTGAGAATGCCTCTTCACTGATATCTATCGTCAGATCGTGTCTTTTTATGGACACCCTGCAGTCCATGTGGAGGGTCAGTGGAGAAACTTGGAGAACATGGAACCAAATCCTCAATGAATTCCAGGTATTTATGAATCTTATTTTGAATTAACAAACATAACTGAATAGCATTTTATCAGGAAATTGTCTGTGGCGATTTATGGAAAACACATAGTCCTGCACCATATCCACCAAACTTCAAATGCACAAAACAAAAAATACAAAAATCGGGTTTACAATACAGAGGTCCTTCAACGAAACAACCTCTGATCTTTTTTTTTTCCAATCTCTCTCTTTTTTCCTTCTTTTTAATAGTAAATGTTAATGTTTACACAACACGGTAATTAATACTTCATGGACGCGGCGCAGATTTTGCTCCTGGGACCAAATGAATATGCAAAACGGGCGGTTCGGCCAAAAAGTTCCAAAAAGCGGGAGGAGAAAATGCAGATGCGGTTGCTTAGTGGGCGCTGCTTCATTAATCAAGACGACAAGAGCAAAAACTGTGTGGGTATTTAACACGTTGGACAGACAGGTGTAAACGATCCAACAGTGCATTCAAAATGATGTAAAGTAAAAGTGCACCGGTCCATAGTCTAATGGAATGGAAATGCTAATTCAACAGTCTAATAATTACGTTGTTTTGAAGGCAGCCGGCAAAATGAAACGACCCGCTTTACCTGTGACGCTTTGGCCCTCCTAATCCACAAAAGAGGCGAGCGACCCAGCAGCTGTCTTGTCCTTCAAACTGTGGCGCGGCACTCCTTTGTTAGTGTCCTTTACTCTCCCGCTAATTCAACTCCGCTATAATCCTATCCGTGCTCTGCATTGTCGGCAGCGCTATAGTAGACTACGGTAAAAAGTTCAGCCTGGGTTCCCAAACACGTCTGGCGCGCATCAACCGTCTCTCCTTTACGCATCTTTGGATTCAGCCGGTGCTTGGCGACACGCGCGAGGCTTATTTATAATGAGGGTGTAAAGATGATGATTAAAAAATGGGAAATTGCAGCTAGTTTTAACAGTATTAAAGCAAACAAAGGCATAACACTGAACACATAAGTCAAAGTCATATTCTTTAGGTCTTTGCGAGCAGAAACAGCACAGTCCTTTTGCTCAGACGCTCATTTACATTTTATATCTGCAGTAGGAATAAGAGGCGCAGTTTCTAATGGTAAATCAGGTGCAACACGCCCACAAAAATATATGCAATTTTTCAGTTTGCTCTTGTAATTCAGAACCTGGCTTAGTAAATACGCCCCTTACTGTGTGGAATATTCCAGACAAAGTTAAAACATAGCCATGAAATAAGCAGGTAGCAGGCTCTCCACCGGAAAAGTGACACCGTGCTTTAAGTATATTTAAAAATAGGCTATGAATAAATACTGAAATCAAAGCTTTTCTCGTCATGTGCTTTGCGTCACATCCCAGTCTGGTATTTGTCAGTGTTAGTCTTTTCATTTCATAGCCTTATTCATTTGACAGTGATTGAGTTGGTTGAAGAAAATGCATCATAATACGGTTCCTTTCTGCTTTGATTGTTTCATTCTGTGAGCGTTAGCCACTTTACATGTCTATGGGCTTTGGCGGCGTGTTTAGTGATCAAAATGTAAAGCCCATAAATCTCCATTAAATTGAAATAAATTGAATTCTGACAGAGGGAGAGAAACAACGCGTCTAGAATTCTCATATTCCTGTCTCTCCTTATTGGTCAAACGAAACCAAAGGAAGAACCAGGGAAGTACGAATGCAGTTAAACTAGAGCAGTTAAAAGACATGAACATGCACATTGCAACAGCGTCCCATTATTTAATTACACGGGATTATAAAAAAAATGTAAAATATGCTACATACTTGAAATGGTTGACAAATGTTCATATTACACAATTTTATACCTGGAGTTTTGTTTCGTTTAATTCACGCAAGTTCAACACACAATTCCTGCATATATAGGCTGAGTTCTTCTCTCAAATGGAAAACACTCTATTCCACCTTGTGATGTCATGTGGTAATACAGGAAGGGCTCCACTGTGTTTTTAAACTCCATACACTTTCACTTGAATCATTTAGATGATCTGTGCCCTGGAATTGCCAGTCTCAACTGAACTAAAGGCAACTTGAAAACTACCGCTTCATGACATCACAAGGTGGAACAGAGCATTTTGAGCTTTGGAGATGCAGACAGACTAATCATAAAGAGTTACTCAAACATGTGTGAATGAAACACAACTCCCAGGTATGTTTTTGAGGAGGTAATAACATTGTAACATGGCTTAAAGCTCAACGTTGAGTCAGTGTTGCGTAATGTAGGACCTTTAAGATCAAACAGCAAAAATCAGAACGGGCAGTGCTTGGAGGACTGATTGAATTCTTCGTTTATTAATAATACATGTCCTTCTCTAACGAGTGAAGATGGTGAGGTTGTCTAGTTTACGGATTATTTACTCCAATAACTCTGAAGAAGACCAAAATAACTGAGGATGGGGTAAAGGTGGTGTTCTGACTGAATATTGTAAGCCATCAGAAAACGTTTGCTAACATTCTTCAACAAATGTGCAGAAATTGTAAGCCCTTTGCTAAACCAATGCTTACATCTCTTCTTCTTGTGTCATAGTGCAAGAATTAAACCCGACTGAAACCTGATTAAACAGCTTGATACTGAATTTGATACCATAAGGATAATAAAAACGGTTATTGTACAGTGTTATCTTCAACATATAATTGTGGCACTTTCTTTAATATCACCTGGTTTAATCTAGATCAAGACCTAGCTAAAGGTTTGTTCACACTTGCACAATCATAGCAAGAAATCATCTATCTCCTGTTTATAACTCCATCCTCAGACCCAAAGCAAAACAAAGAGACAATAGGACTAGCTAGGATGCTAATAAGCGTGAAAATAATCATTAGGGGCTTGAATGACTAGGCTAAGTAGGACTCAGACACAGTGCAAACTTAAGGTAGCACAATAGACCTAGCCTACAAACAGAAACTGTAAACAATAGGTGTTTTTAGTTTCAGTGTAGCTAGCTCCTCCCTTCAGACAGATATAAGAAGCAGCTTGGATGAGCAGCGAAACGTCTTCACTCCTATAACATTTTGTCCAGTTGACAGATTTTATATTTTTCTTTTGTTATGGATCAGACCTGGACGACTGAGGGTTTACACAGATAATTTGCACAATCACCACATCAAAAAACTGGGACTAAACATGGAACTAGGTCTAGACCAAAACAAAGCCAAGGACCAGGACTAGAACGGGGAAGAACCAAATCTACATTAGGACTTAAGCTGGACCAAACAAGCAACAAGTTTGAACACACTAATACTATTCAGGAAAGGTCCAGTTATGTCCTATTTATGTGATTCTTTTTAACTGTTCAAATCCATATCTTGTTTCAATACTAGGCTTTGACAGCCCCTCTTTCTTCATCCAAATATATGAGTTCATGAAGTCCTAGCCCGATGCCCCCTCTGCCCCCTCTCCTCTCCCTCCCCTCAGCTGACTCAGCCTGACTGACAGCGTGCATGATTCCCTGTGTCAGTGCGCCTTAAGTGGGCACGGCCACACCAGAACTTCCTCTCCTTCGCTCCTCTCCTCTTCCTCCCTTCCATCCTTCCCCTCACGTTTCTCCGTGGAGTGCCATCTCAGCAAACTCCATTTTTACCTCCCTCTCTACCTCCGTCTTGCATCTTTATCTTGCCGAATTGCAGACTCATTCAATCTCGAATGGCACGCTAACGTCTTGCTTCTTTTTTTCCATGTGGGCGTTCAAATTGAAATGGGAGTATGATAATTGGCTTTCTGGGGGAAGCTCTCGGCTGCTTTTTCTGATATGCAAAGGTAGCTTTTTTTTCCTCTCTTTTTTCCATAGTTTGCCCTGTCAGCAGCTTCCGGATGGTTTAGCTGCTGTGTCCTCAACAATGTACTTTTACTGTTATTATCAATGCAACCTACTGTAACTTAAGACAGCTACATGTAAACGCGTTGCCGGTTGTCTTGTAGCTGGAGGACGCACCCAGAACAGCTTGGATTTAAAAGAGGAGACATAGAGAAGCATATGTTGGCATTTAAAATTGCACTTGCCATTAAATTTAAATTGCATGTCGACTGTGAGGAAAAACAAAAGCATCTGGCATTAAATTCAAGCAGGGAGAGTAGCAGCATGCACACAGCAAACAGTACGTCTTCAGGGTAAAAGTGAACGCGTTTCTAGTCCCTTTGCAATGTTTGGTCTATCATCATGTGTAAAATGTAAAAAATTTAAAAAAAAAGAAAAAAAAAAAAGACAATTTTACATGAGAAGATGAATTACAAAATACTAATAAAAAACCTTATTAATAAAAACCTTCATATAGGATTTTTTTTTCAACAGGAGACCACAGAGGTTTTGATGATTTGATTTGATAATTATAGATCTGTATTGGATCTGTATGTCCCGCTTGTGTATGCGTGAGTTCTCTCAAAATTAATTATGAAGTATTCAATCAAAACTGATGATTGTGCAAAAATTGAAAGCGAAATTCGACAAGAGTCTTTTTTGTATCTTATAAAGCTGCAAGGCTGGGATCCCACTCACGACCCCGAAGGAACATAAGGAACAGATTTTTAATTACAGTTTTCCTTAAGAAAGTTACTCTGAATGCAATTGATTTATGTTGTTTATCTGTTCCTATTTTTCCTGATGCAACCCAAAATGAGACTTTAAAAAACAGGTTAGGCCCTAAAACTGACCCCTGCGGTACCCCTTTGGCGATTTCACTGACCTTTTTTTAGTGATGCAGGGTAAACGGTGGTAAAAAAAGATATATTGTAGGACACATACTTTTAATGATTTAATATATTACATTTATTTTTCAAACAGTCATAAAATGCATCTTATTATATAGCGGCTATTTGACTTCACAATCACAAATGGCCATTGAAATAAGTGCAATAATGCTGGCTTCAGAGTCTAGCAAGAAAGGAAGGAGACACAGAGGGAGAGAGAGGAGGAAGCGAGAGAGTTTATGGGACAAATTGGTTTCGGAGCCACGTTCATAATGTGGAAGACAGACGGGCGGACAAATGTGTGGGAAAAACCACAACAAGCACTCTAACCGGATCCACAGCTCTTACTGGAAATGTTTGTAGGAACCTGAGCATCTGCGGCGAGCCAATATGGTGGCACGAAAAAGACCGCGGCTGTGTGCTCGAAACAAACAACCATTGTGTAAGAGAGACAACAACCAGAATGCAAGTGAGTCGTTTGTGAATGTTAACCAGGTAAGTAAAATAGACCATAAAATTAAACAATGAGAACTGATGCTCCAGCACTAATAATGGCAGCACCGATCCTAAAAATTGGGTTGGGTCAGGTATCGGTTCTATGATATCGATTCAGCTGATATTCTGGTTGGGCTTATATTTAATAAAACTGGTGCTGGTATAAAAGGTTTCATAATGTTTTAAGTTTTATCCATACAAAGTTGTCCTGTAGGTATTTGAAGAATATACTTACGATACTATATACACAATTTAATCTTTTTGTCGTACGTTTTAAGGAAATAAATGCCACATTTAGTCCCTACGTTGATATTGGTTATTTTTGGGTCTCGGTAGATACTTAAAGCTACTATTTGTAATAAGACTGGCCGATCCGGCTCTGTTGTATTCTCACATAACACCACTAGATGCTATCTACGTTACCACTGTCTGACAGTGTGACAGCTTTGGCCTGACAGAAGAAGACCGAAGAACACAGGTGGGGTTGAACCAAGGACAAGAGAGGGGGGAATGGGTTTCACATCTGCTGGTACATATACTGGTAAAAAAAAACAACAAAAACTTACAGTTGGCAGCTTTAAAGCCAAAGTATCACTATCAGTATTGGAACTGAATAAGTTGAATCGCTGCATTCATAAAAATAAGAGTAGAAATAGGGTTAGCAGGTCGAGTGAATATTGTGTCGTGGGAAAAGTAAATTAGAAGTTAGCGCAGTTAAATGATGGGGATATTTACCAAGTCAAAGAACGCAGATAAAGGACATTTAAAATATTTATAAAGTACGCAAACATTCAGTCGTCTTGGTTCATATCACATTCTCTGCGTAATATTTCAGCCCAAGTCTACTGTATGATAAAATAAAGATATGTGCCTTTGATTAATGGATGAGGAGAGTTTATTTCTCTGCACTTTCTTTTCCTGGGTTGTCTTATTGCATTATTCAGTAGGCTCGGTCGTTTTTTTTGGCAGAATATGATGTTTTGAAGCAGGCAAATGAATCTTCAACTGAAATGCCAAAAAAAGCATGGACGTTTGTTACTGGATACTTCATAGATTCACAGAAAATCTTAGCCTTAATGGTTAATTCATGAGGGCAGATCTTGAACCTTGTGACTGGTATTAATTAGAAGGTTCAACACTGGGTTCTTCTCTAGTTTTAGTTCCATTGTATAACTGAAGACTCTCACATATGCTTATCAAGTTGGTAACCCAATATGTTATGCTTAAATTTGAATAGTAAAAGCCAAAGTTGAATCTGTCAACTAGACCAAAAGTTGTAGGAGTGAAGACGTTTCGCTGCTCATCCAAGCCGCTTCTTCAGTTCTGGTCAGATTACTGCTGGACACTGCCTTATATTTATCTGAAGAGAGGAGCTAACTACACTGAAACTGTAAACAGCTATTGTTTCCAGTTTCAGGCTTAACGAGAATCCATTCAACCTTAATGGCCCTGGCTGGTTCTATTCTGTTAAATCTGAATAGTTCAAGTAGTCTTTCCAGGAAATGTTTTAGATATGAGCTTTTGGCCTGCCCGTTTGGTAATAACTTTTTTGGTCAAAATTGAATCAAGACTGAGATGTTTTCATTTTTAATCATCACCAATATGGTTTTAAATTTTTCTTTTTATATAGTGTAATGATCTGATATTTTGTGTTTAGTTCAGAGGTTTTTTTTGTTGTTCTTGTAACTGTTTATGTGTTGTTGTTAATGTAACTGGTTGCTATTTCTAGTTCCATATTTGGAATTCCGACCCCAAGTATCATAGCAACCAAACAGCCAATCTGGAGCGAAGCTGCTGAAGGTAACGCCCCTTTCCGCTTGCAGCGCTGGTTTGGCAGGGGGCGGGTGCTTAGCAATGCTGTCAATCAAACCTGTTGCTAATGCTAGCGGGAGCAACCTCGGGGAAAGAAAGCAGCTGATTTTCATGTTCATATCTTGATTTACAGCCACAATAACGGAAAAAAAAAAAAAAAAAATACCAGGATCACGTAGAGCGGGTTAATATGAACATTTTAAGCCCAAAATGAGTCTGACAACAGCAGTTACAGAGAGAGGGGTGACAGTTTTCTAATATAAAGTGAATTGGAGCCAGAGTCCACAGAGCCGGAATAGCGACCATGATCACTTCCTATTTAGAACGCAGCAGCTAGCAGGTTAGCTATGCCCATTTATATATACCGTCTATGGACTGATGTTGTTTTGCTTTTGTTTTGGCGTGGGTTACGGCCTACAGTAGCCCTTGTGTTCAGAAAATAAACAAGAAGAAAGAAGAAATTTGGCGTGTTTACTTACACCAGAACGCTACAATATGTATAGTTCTACAGCCAATCCTCTATCAGTAAAAATCATGTGGTTTGGAGCAGAGTTCAGACTTTTGAGGAAAAAAATTCTAATCTATCATAGCAAGCTAGTACCAATTAACCTTCCATTGCCCTATCCCGATTCCTGTCCTTTACATCCTCTTTGGGTTCACTTGTTGGAAAGACAGAATGGCGGATTTGTGCCTATTCGCCCTTATCACAGGCGTTTTTTGTCAATTTGTCCGAGTATCGATCAGTCGGAGAAGCTGAGCCCTAGCAGCACATCCCAGCAGAGGTGATAGAACAGTACACCCAACTGTGGCTGTCACACTGTATAGCTCTCCACTCCACTGCCCCCACGTGATAAAGACAGGCGCTGCAGTGCCGCGGTTAGCCCCCTGCACATACTCGAAAGAGAAGACAAGGATTGGACACAACAGCGCAACAGACCCTGTGACCCGGATGGTAATGCACTGACCTCCAACTTCTCAAAGATTGACCACTCAGGGCTGTTTTGAGAAACTGCTGGGAGTATGTGCGGAGCTTCGACTTTCAATTTGAGCAGCAAAAGACCCTAAGAAGAGAGATGCCAAGTAGCTCCTTGTTCTTGCAGAGTACAGTCATTTTACAAAAGAGATACTTTCGGCCAAACTGCCAGGAAGGAGTAAATAGCCACACGAGGACCCATTTTCCTGTTGTCTAAGTTGATATTGAGTATTGTCTATGGATATAAAGTGTTATGGTGATATTTTACAACCTACACATTTCCCGGGTTTTAGTTTCCTGTCTATAGGTGCCATTTTGAGAACTTCAGCTTCGTTTTATAGGCAATATTTTGAGGAGTTTTTACGCATTAGAATATTTTGAAAAGTCAATCGCTATGGCAACAGTCCACTAGCGCGCGGTGACCTTTATGAGCAGGTAAGCAGGCTTGGGGTGGACGATATTTATTACAAACTACATTGTAAATTAGCATATTTATTTTTACTGACATATTAAATGCACATTGTTACGACCCATGGCTCAAGAGTCGCAGCAAATGTAGAGCAGCAAATGCAGCAAATGCAGAACCGAACGTTACCAAAAGACATGTTAACTATAGTTTAAAGTATTTGTTTTTCAGTGCAATAAAACATCTACTCCATACTTTTATTTTCATCTTAATTTCTTAATTTATCTTAATTTTGCAGAAAAAATTACACATTATGGGTTTAATGATTTTGTTTTGATCATTATCAATCTACAAGTCATGTTTTGTGAATGTTTTAAAAGCAGCTGTACTACGCCAACATAATAACTGACTTGTTTTTTATTACCCCATTTTTGTAGGCCTGTCTAATAGGAATTATAATTGAAATCTAGACCACAGTTCAGTCAGATACGCAGCCTTCCCTTCCCTCCTAGAATCTCATCTTCGGCTTTCACAAGTCTGCTTCCATTGTGGTTTATTCAGAGGCTCAAATTGTGAGAAAGTGTTAAGACATCGGCCACAAATTACTCCTAAGTTAGTTTTCTTATGTATTTCTTATTTCTTCATTCCGTTAGTGAAAACTCAGTGTATTTTCAAAGAAAACAAAACAATAAAGTCTTTGCTTGATGCTAGCAAAGTGTGAGCATCCTCAGTTGGTAACAAGCGTGTTTTGTTTTTTTCAAATAGTTTACACACACACTAACAGCTGTGATGAAGGAGCTGAACAACGCAGGAGTTCTTCAAAAAATACATTTTACTCCTCCACTGCTCCTTTCTAAGATCTGAAAACTGAAATATAAGAGAAGAGAAAATAATCCATGAGACACTGGTTTGAAGAAGTTTTACTGTTGCCTGGGATCCAGAATGCATAAATTTGATTTTAGGTGACCAATGAGCTCCTTCGTTTCACATGTGTCAGTGAAAAAAACAGATCTGATTGGACGATCATGTTTGACCGGGCTTGAGATGCAACGGAGGATGTGGGGACCAGACTGATATCAATCTGTATAAAAAATACAGAGAGACATCATTCTGGAGTTTTACTGTATAGTCTGAACTTTTTTGAAGAAGAAGAAGAAGAAGAAATGCAAGAGTGCAGAGTTTTACTTGTGTAAAAAATCACCACTTTAAAGACAGGATACCACTCTTACTGGTTTAAAAAAGGAACTTCAATCACAACCTGAAACCATAGGCAAAATCCTCCAGGAAAGGTAGTCCTGACCAAGCCTACCTCAAGATCTGGAGATGAGTCTCACCACTGCTCCTGAGGTTGCTCCAGTGGCTTTGAAGGATGGGTCAAATACAGAGAACAAATTACCCTTCCGGTTGCAATAAAATGTCCTTAAAGGGCCCATATTACGTTATTTTCTGATCTATGTCATAATGTTTCCTCATCAAACATACCTGGAGTTGTGTTTTGTTTCATTCACACAAGTTTAACACACAAACCCTGCATATTTAGGCTGAGCTCTTCTCTCAAACAGAAAACACTCTGTTCCACCTTGTGATGTCATGTGGTAATACAGGAAGTGCTTCACTATGGTCTTACACTCCATACACCTTCACTATAATCATTTGGATAATTTTTAGCCCTGAATTTGCCAATCTCTACTGAACTAAAGGTAAAAGGAGCTGTTAACTTGACAGAGCACCTCCAGGTATGTCTGTGATGAGGTAACAACATTATAACATGGCTTAAAGCTCACATAAATCAGTATTATGTAATATAGGACCTTTAACCTTACAGTTTTCTAACTTTCTCATTTTAAGTATGAACCATCTCGCACTCTGAGGACTTCAGGGACCGGCCTCCTGCTGGTGCCCAGAGTCAGGACTAAACATGGGGAATCAGCGTTTCAGTTTTATGCAGCTAAAACCTGGAACAGTCTTCCTGAAGATGTGAGACAGGCCTCTACTTTGACAATGTTTAAATCCAGACTCAAAACGGTTCTGTTTAGCTGTGCATATGACTGAAAGGTTTTTATTCTGCACTTTTCTCTTTTAATGTTAATTTTATGATGAATATACGTTTTGATTTGTTGTATTGTGATTTTAGTGTCTTTCTTATTCTGTAAAGCACTTTGAATTACTTTGTACCAATTGTGCTATACAGAGGCTGCACTAGCACTGATTTATGATTGGCTGCTGGTGCCGGGGTTTAGATAGTGAGGATTCACTTTGGAGAGAGTCCTTTTTGATTTATGACCAACTATACAGACCTAAGATTAACCACAATCCAATTCTAAACCAGCACTAAGAGACCAAACCCTACATCACAACTAAACTAGGGCCAAACCAGAACCAAATCAAGTCAGACTCAGAATTGGTGAGTGAATAAACAATCTGCTTGTCATGCAAATGAAATAAAATGTCAAAATGGGTAAACAAATGAGCTAATACGAATTCATCAGGCTTTAGCTGAACATGGCTGATCGGAGCCGACAAAATGCCTGTTGCCTCCCACCACCGTCTTTTGATGACTGTGTCGTAGGAGTGATATTGTGTACTCTGTTTTGTTTGCTAAAAGCTTGTTGAAAATAGTGGGAACATGCCACTATTTGAAAACTCCTTTGTGCCGTTGTATCATGTGGGGTGAACATACTGCGCTAGCTAACAGTGTTGACTTTGACGTTAAGCTTTAAACTGCAGCTGTTTGCTTCAGTTCCTCTTTCACCTCTTCCCCTGCAAAGCCTGACCTGTTGTCAACTTTACTTTCCGAGCCTCTAATGTTAAAAACTACCCTGGAGCCATTTAACAAGTTTCATTTCTATACATTTTCTGTCCTGTTTTTCAATGCATTCTTAAATCGATACCCAATTGTGTTTTCACCAAGGGGAAACTGCTATGGATTTGTTACAGAAAAAATCACAATAATTACTCTTCGACAAACAAACCTGCGTAGAACTTGTAGCCAAACAACATAGCATTCAAAGGCGCACTATGGAACTTTTCTACACGTACACGTCACCTTTTGTCTCCCTGAAGATGTTACTTTGCCAAGAATGTTCGGCCGCAGCTATCTCCACGGCGACAAGGAGGTGACGCTACCAGATCTGTGGAAAGTAGATCACACCCACAGTAATAATATGTGCTTTTCAAGGTACTTTTAAGCAAACAAAAGATTCCATAATGAAATACAAAAACTACAGAATAGATACGTTTGATGCCACAGTGTGGAAGATTACAGGCAAAGGAATGACCTCCAAAATCTCCATGGAGACGGGCAGCCGTGAGAAAAGTTACATAACGCACCTTTCACATGCTGTCTTCATGTTGGATTATTTCTCTGTATGCATATTTAAAAAAAAACAACACGCAAGAACTCTGAAACGGTAAGTATACTGATGCACTAGAACCAGCCTGTGGCATTTAGCCGAGGAGCACTGGCCTTTAACAAAAGTCAATTTAACAACAACACAAAAAGGTCAGTGTTTGGCCAACCCCAATGATCAACTATAACCTCCCTTCAGACAGCATCAACGCTTTAACTCTTTACTACAGCTCTTCACCGGTACTTACCCACAAAAAAGATGGAGGTATAAGCACCGTGTGTATTAGCCTTGTTTTATGGAAGAATGCAAAAATGTTCCCACGATGCACTGCTTCATGAGTCTTACATCCAGGAGGTATGAATTGATTTTGTTAAAAAGTCAGAATGTGCAAAGGAGCTCACACTAGGCTGCCTCTCCGAATGTGAAATGAGTTTTGCACCTGGGCAAAGTTCCTCCAATCAATACATTGTGCTTAAAGCTGCAGCGCACCACGAGCAAATAAGAGACTGTAGAGAGATTTTTCCCATAAATAATCACTCCTGCAAACAAGTAACAATGGATGAGACAGACAGGCAGACAGACGGACCGCATTCGTACTTGAACTTCATCTTACAATTTAAAAAGACGCACTATGGAACTTTTCGGGTGGAGGGGCTGCCACCGTCCTCCCGTGTAGATGTAGACGTGGATGTACTGGGCGACAGTGGCTCAGTTGGTAGAGTTTGTCCGCTGATCCGAAGGTTCGCGGTTCGAATCCCGCTCTCGTCATAAACGTCGTTGGTTGAGAGGTCAGATCCGCCGACCCACAGGTTGGCGGTGCGATTCCAGCTCCCACAGATGAATGCTGTTGTTGTGTCCTCGGGCAAGACACTGGTATATAAATGTGTTTTTGAATGGGTAAGTGGTTCCTTGATGTAAAGCGCCTTGAATCGGGAAAAGGGCTATATAAACATGTGACCATTTACCATTTAGATGTTATTTCTTGGAATGTTCCACAGTACGGCATTAAACTTATATAGCTACCTGGCCAGTTTAAAGGTCAAATCTATAGATAGACAAGCTCGCTCACAGTAAGAATGAAAGTTAATGCCAGTAATAAAAGTAATAACATCTCTGTGGAGACAAGCAGGTGACAGATCCTCCTCCAGAAATGTTGCATAGTTCACCTTTAGTAGCATTAGTTCTTGTTTGCTAATGCCACTCCATGCAAAATGATTTGCTAATTACGTTTTAGCTTAGTATTATGTTTTTGAAGGCACTTTGTAATATATAATAAAACCACATACTGTTATTTTCTACATCCTACATCCAGTCACTGCCACAAAAGTTCATAGAAAGTATGTAAAAAGTAATTTATGTAATCGTCATCATAGTTTCAAATTCAGTGTATTTCTTGAAAGATGGATCTTGAACATTTGAGATACTTTTTGACTTTTGCTCATAAAAAACTTAGCAGAGTCAAAGCAGTTTAGCCATAATGAATAAATGAATACACTTCAAAGATAAGCTGATTTATACACAAATTTCACCTTCCGAATGCTAACACTACGAGCCACTCTGTGAGATCGGAGATAGGAGACTCCCACTGAACTGCAAATGAGCAGAATCCAAAATCGTGAGATCAAATTTCTACCTGTATATTTCTTTTTTAGTTGGTTTGAGTGAGCAGTTAAAGGTTAACTATGTAACTTTTCTGATGGAGGTCCCAATGCAACCGCGCAAAGTCACAGGTCACATCTGTGGAAAGGCAACCCCAGTAAGAATACACGTTTTTCAAGACAATTTGAGAAAAATAAAGTATCCAAATTTAATGCCACACTGTGGAGCATTCCGGGCAAAGCAATAACATCTCCATGGAGACGAGCAAGTAGCTGACCCCCCGCTGAGTGTACCTTTAAAATTGCTGTGAAAAAAAGGTGTTTTCACATCTTCGGATTTATTCACACTGAATAATTTAAAACTTTCATGACCTGTTACAGGCTGTTTCTTCTGATTTCATCAAAATTACCTTGTGGGGGAAATAAATTGCAAATAAAATAAGTTATTCCTCAGTAGCAACTTAAAATAACGAGTAAAAATCTTCAGATGTCAGATGTATCTAAAGGTAAATAATGTAGGCTAATATTAGATTAAAGGGCCCATATTATGCTGTTTTCTGATCTATGTTATAATGTTTCCTCATCACAAAAATACCTGGAGTTGTGTTTTGTTTCATTCACATGTTTAACACACAAACCCTGCATATTTAGGCTGAGTTCTTCTTTCAAACAGAAAACACTCTGTTCCACCTTGTCATGTCATGTGACAATACAGGAAGTGCTCCACTGTTTTGTTTTTTTTAATTCCATACATCTTCACTAGAATCATATAGATAATTTCAGACCTGGAATTGCCAAATTCTACAAAAAAAAAAAAAAAGTAAAAGGTAGCTATTAACTTGAAAACTACCACTTTGTGACATCACCAAGTGGAACGGAGCATTTTGAACTTTTGAAGGTGCAGTCTAATAATGCAGGGTTACTCAAACATGTGTGAATAAAACAAAACACAACTCCAGGTATGTTTTTAAGGAGGTAACAACGAGTTAATTTTGCGTAGTATAAAGACCTTTAATATCTCAGTGAGACAAATCTACAAAAAATATATATATATACATTCCTTCAGTCATTTTTTAACATTTTTTCTACTGTAAAGCCTTTCTTACAGAAGGCTTTACAGTAGATTTGGAGCATCTCTCCTGTCACCCTCTCCTCCACCCTCCACTCTTCCCTTCCTCCCCTCCTCTGCTTTCCTCTCTCCTGATGAGTTGCATTATTTCGCAGAGTTTTTCCTCTCCGGAGACCGCCGCTCGGCTTTTGGCAGACGTTGATAAGGGATGATGCTGTGCTTTTCGAGCCATACAAATTATTTCAGGAATAAAGAGATCAATAGCATCTTTGAAGAATCCAGCGCTTCGCCACAGTAAAGTTTATTCAGCTCTGCTCCATTGAAAAAAATACAAATAAATAAATAAAATAACATAAAAAGTGGGGGTCATTCACGCCTGGGGAAAAGCGTTTTTAGGAGATATGTTGTGATTTTTAAAACATAGACGTACTGGGGTTATGAAGTCTGAACATCTCTTTTAGGTCTGCACTACGACCTAAAATGTTCCACAGTAAGGCAACAGTAGTTCAGCGGGGAGTGTGTTCGCCCACTGATCCGAAGGTTGGCGGTTCGAATCCCGCTCTCGACATAAACATCATTGGTATTTGGTCATTGGAGGTTGGTGGTGCGATTCCAGCTCCCTCAGATGAATGCTGCTGTTGTGTTCTTGCGCAAAACACTGAACCTCCCTCATCCCCAGTGTCTGTGTGAATGGGTGAGTAGTTCCTTGATGGCATAACGTAATGATCTCATATTTTGTGTTTAGTTCGGAGTTGTTCTTGTAACTGTTTATGTGTTGTTAACGTAACTGCTTTTGTATGCGACACTGTTGCTATGCCGACAAGTCGATGTAAAGGTTCTATTGGTCAGTTACTGATCTGTTTTGGAGACTGGCTCTAGTGAGTTGAGTTGCTGCTGTTTTGCTCTCGTTTTGATGTGGGTTACGGCCTACAGTAGCCTTCGTGTTCAGAACATAAACAACCAGAAGAAATTTGCCGTGTTTCCTTACACCAGTTTTGCTCTCGTTTTGACGTGGGTTACGGCCTACAGTAGCCCTCGTGTTCAGAACATAAACAACCAGAAGAAATTTGCCGTGTTTCCTTGCACCAGAACGCTACAATAAGTTCCCCATGGAGATAAGCAGGTGCCACCAGGCCCAATTACTGATCAGATCTGTGCATAGGAGACTCTGCTCCTAGTAAGAATGCATGTTTTTCAAGGTATTTTTGAGACGTAAGCCCACCAGAATTTCCACACTGCACCTTTAAGTTGGGATGTCACAATTCCAGTTTGGGGTTTACGATTTTTATTCACAATCAAATCGACTAAAATTCTTTTAAATCAAACTTTGTGAATAAAAAAATAATATTCCAAAAATCTCTACATCCCTAGTATATGTTAGATATGTGTGTGGGTGTATAGAGTGAAGTGTATTCATTGTATCTTAGGTTTAACAAATCACAACTCTCCTATATAATTTAACTTATGATTCCTTAATATTGTATTTAAAGGTCTTATATTACACGAAATTGAAACTTGTGACCTTTTAGCCATATTATAATATTGTTACCTCCTCAAAAACATACCTGGAGTTGTGTTTTTTTTTATTCACAC
>KN469848.1:28759-58895 GCA_000787095.1 Periophthalmodon schlosseri
ATGAACTTCCTGGATTACCACATGACATCACAAGGTGAATCAGAGTGTTTTCAGTTTGAGAGAAGAACTCAGCCTAAATATGCAGGATTTGCGCGTTAAACATGTGCAGAATAAAAAAAACACAACTCCAGGTATGTTTTTGATGAGGAAACAACATTTTAACATAGATCAGGAAACAGCGTAATATGGGTCCTTTAAAACAAATGGGCTCATATCACATGATGACGTGAATATAATGAAGCAGAGTTTACAAAATGAATAAGTCACTTGATAGAATACAGTTACTTGCTATTCGCTGCAGAAGATTTCTTTCTTTATAAACACTTTGACCTAAGAATTGTAAATTGCTTTAACAAAAGAACATCGCAGTTTAATTTCATTTGCAAAGATGAAGCTACACTGTCCATACAAAGCTCTGTTTGCTCCTCAGAGATAATCTAATTGAATTGCATAATGTGTAAATATGGAGAGAGCTTCTGAATGCATACAGGCCTTCTCTTTAGAATGAAAAATGGCTGCTCTGTGGGGTTTATTAGCTGGGGTCATTGTAATGCCAGGATGTAGTTAGTGCTTCCATATCTCCCCATACCCCCAGCTCATGATCTATACACAATTATATATGGAATACATCTCTGTGAGTAAATGGGAAATGGTTTTGTGTAATGGCGTTTCAGCTGGAGATGTGCATGATAAAGCTTTATGATGGTGTTCTCTGTCAGTTTAGTCATATGCTGCTTCCAACTGAACACTGAATGGATCACTCTACTTGTGTGTGTGTGTTTTTTTGTTTTTTTTTTACCCCAAGATCGATGCCAAAAATCACACCTATAGGTTGATATACAGTAGGTTGTAATGTATTGGTGTATATCGATATAGTGATTACAGATATTAAACATTAACCAGAACAAAGCTTCTCCGTTTCCACACTTTTTTTGCACACGCTTTTAGCCATGTTAAAATGTTGTTACCTCATCAAAAACATACCTGAAGTTGTGTTTTGTTTCAAACGTTTGAGTAGTCTTTTATTAGTAGTCTGTCTATACATTTCCAAAGCTGAAAATGCTGTGTTCCACCTTGTGATGTCATGAAACAGTAGTTTTAAAGAAGAATTAAGTAAATTTTTTTAACTTATTTAATGTCTTTCAAAGTCCCTCTGGAGGTTACTAAGGTGATTTTGGGGTGTTTGAAGGGTCCACTGGCTCCCCCAGCAGCCACCGACCCGCAGTCAACTCTCAGAATCTGTTCTCGCGATAGACCAAATTGCTTCAAGGCACTT
Source organism: Periophthalmodon schlosseri (assembly GCA_000787095.1). NCBI lineage: Eukaryota > Metazoa > Chordata > Actinopteri > Gobiiformes > Gobiidae > Periophthalmodon > Periophthalmodon schlosseri. Next base: position 30,036 of record KN469848.1, read on the forward strand.
CAATATACACACCATACACACAGGTAACTGAGCTAGCAGCACTGTCCACAGTTCACTACAAGAATAAATGTGCAGTGTTCATTTGTGAGATGTCAGCCATGGCACAACCAGCTAAAAGATAGAGGAAACCTTTGGCCGAGGACGCAAGGAAAAGAAAAGGTGAATCGGACAGGGCCAGAGCTCACACGCGAGTCAGTCTGAGGGAGGTGTTTGAGGAGCGAGCTCAAGGAAAGAGAAGGAGAGCAACACTGGACATGTTGTTATTGATCACGGAAGCTTTATTTGCATTACTCGTGGTATCATTGTTCTAGTTAAGTCATTGCAATCTGCGTGTGATCAAACCGCTTGTCACGTTGGGGTTACTTCTGTCATGCACAGACTGATGTTTCAACTGTTTGCAGGTTATATGTTTTAGCAGCTGGATATGTTCTTTGTTGGCAATCAGCATCGTCAGTTCATCTGTAAACGCAGCAACTAGCAACTTTAACCCCGATGTAAAGTCAACCCGAGGCTAACAGTAACGCATTTATGTTAGATCAACCCATTTGGGATTTCGGGGGGACTTTTGAATGTTATTATTTATTAACATACTATTTACTTTCAACAACTTTGTGTTCTGATTATAGTTAGAAACGTTGGCGAACCCAAACCTCATCTACACCACCGTCATTGCCAGTGTCTCACAGAGCACGTACACAATATATTTACACAAGGCTTATGTATAAGATAAAGTCCAATAACATTACCCACCTGAGACATTTTGTTGTGTTCAGTGTTTACCGGCTTTGTGAAAACAAATGTGAGCGCTCTGAGCAGTGGGGGTTACTTAGGTCTGCTTTAAAATTAACAGCTACCTTTTACCTTTTGTTTAGTAGAGATTGGCAATTCCAGGACTGAAATTATCCAAATGATTCTAGTGAAGGTGTATGGAGTTTAAAAACACAATGGAGCCCCTCCATGTATTGCCACATGACATCACAAGGTGGAACAGAACTCTGTTTGAGAGACGAACTGAGCCTAAATATGCAGGGTTTGTGTGTTAAACTTGTGTGAATGAAACAAAACACAACTCCAGGTATGTTTTTGATGAGGATACAACATTATAACATAGATCAGAAAACAGCATAATATGTGCCCTTTAAACAATAGCCTTCCCTCCAACTCAATCCCAATAAGCAGTTTAGAATGTTGGGCTGTCACATTATTGCAGCCTATTACTTCATATAAACTGTCAATGCTACAAAAGTGTTGAGCTCCAAAAAGGATAAAATGTACAAAACGCGTTGTAACGTTGTTCCCTCATTAAAAACTGGCCTGAAGAGGTTTGAGATGTCAACCACATCCATGCGTGTTTGAGTAATCTTGCGATCTCTCCCGGGCACTGTTCGAACTCCCCTTACAGTTAGCGGTATGATCCTATCCAACGCTCAGCCAACATCACCCGTGCTCCCCCGCAACAGTTTTCCATAAATATACCAATGCAGGATACAAACTATTACACTACAATTTCACAAACCTGATGCGATGTGCAGTAGTTTCATTAGCGGAATGGGCGTAGTGTAAGGAAATAACTCAAGCTGGAATATAAGCCTTTCAATAAGCATGTTTTGTTCAAGGCTCTTCCTAACCAAAGCTCATTGATCCTTATAGATGTTCGCTTATGCATAATATAGTCCGTTATGCAAGTTATATGGAGGGCCTGCCATTTGCTAGTCTCCAATGAGATGTTATTGCTTTGCCTGGAATTTTCCACAGTATTGTATTAAACTCTATCGCCACAGAGACAAGTGATGTCATCAGGTTGAGCCGAAGGTTGATCCGAAGGTTGGCAGTGGCTTACACAAGAATACAGGATTACATAAGCATTTTTACGCGTTAAAAAGACTTGTATTCAAATAAAGTCACGATAGATACTGTACGTTTAATGACATACCGTGGAACATTTCAGCCAACGCAATAATATCCATGTTGGCAAGCTCAACCCGCCCAAGAAAAGTTGCATAGTGCACCTTTAATACAGAAAAGCAGAGATGAAATAGAGTTTTGAAGCAGCGAGTGTTTTTTTTTCTTATCTTGTCTGGATTTTCAGACGCATACTGTGCATGAACCATCACCACACATATTTAGACATTTGTTTTTCCCTGTTTTTGTTTTGGCTTCTATCTTTAATGAATAGAAAGTGCGCAAGTGGCAAGGTGATGTACAGACTTGTTTTTGTTTAATCTGAACATACAAAGTGGTTTATATCTTAAATCAGACACAACTTTGACATCCTTTGCATTCTTGAACTTCTAAGTTTCTATGCCAAATTTCAGCTCGTCAGTAATCTTCCATTTGCAAATATCCACCGCAGTGACACTAAACAACCAAAGCTTTGCCAATAACTGACTGACCCTCAGCTGTACAGAGCAAGGTTAGGGAAGAAGATGGAGGCAGACTATGGAAGCCTAGAAAGGTCAAAAGTGCTCTGGGGAGAAGGCTTTTGACTGAAAGGTTGGCATTGGTTGGGGAAATAATAAAATGGCTCTCAGATTCTCAGTTGCAGTGACTTAGTTGTCCTTGAGGGAGTGGAATCGTTCGCTGGATAATGGTAAACGGTTTGGCGGTTTGATAGGCCAGTGGTGTGTTAAATGTTGCGATGGTAGTACAGACACAGGAGTCGAACCGTGAATTTTCGTGTAAATTATTTGGCTTGGCTGCTCTTCGGCGTTTACTATTGATTCGTTTTACAATTAGATGCAGGCATTGGGGCGACAGTGGCTCAGTGGTTAGAGCTTTCATCCAACAACCCCAAGGTCAGCGGATAGACACCCACTCGAAGTTCTGTTGCTGTGTCCTTAGGCGAGACACTTCACAACCTTGCCTTCAGACAGGTAGTCTGGTACCCCATCTGTTATAAACTAGTAGGCTACTGTATTTGGCATATTTGCATCTCATGGCACGATTTCAACTACTTTTCATAGCAACCCATGCTTTGTTAAAGGTTCTATATTACACAAAATTCCCCAAAAACATACCTGGAGTTGTGTTTTGTTTCATAACCTTTTATTATTAGTCTGTCTACTGCTGTGTCTCAATTCAAAGGCTGCACCCTTCGAAGTACCTTTCGAAGGACCCGGCCGACGAAAGGTGCTCCTCCGTGTAGCCTCCGTGGACCGCAAAGGCCGTAACAAAATAGGACAGGCCTATGCCACGGAGCGTACGTCAATTGCTGTCAGTGCACTTACGTTACGTCGTCTTGCAACCGTGACGGCTGCTGACTAATGAGCTATACGCTATACCGAAATAATTACAATTTTATTTTTATTTAAAAATGTACTCCGAACCAGACAACAAATCAGTAGCGGCCGCGGACTTTATTTTCTCCCGTAGAAGAAGTCACGCGTGGTGCTTGATGGGATATAGAAGTGCGCAAAGTCTGCTCGAGCGCACGCTCCGTTCACGGCCGATCTCCACGGAAACGCAGGGGACATTTGTCGGCCGCAGTCGTGGGGTGCATGAAATGGGACAGGCCTTGTCGCGCCGGAAGTGATGTGCCCTTCAAACGCAGCCGACGAAGTGTACAACCACTGAATTGAGACACGGCATACATCTCCAAAGATCAAAATGCTCGCCAACAACTACCTTTTAGCGTTTTTTCAGTAGAGATCGGCAATTCCAGGACTGAAATCATCCAAATGATTCTAGTGAAGGTGTTTGGAGTTTAAAAACACAGTGGAACACTTCCTGCATTACCACATGACATCACAAGGTGGAACAGAGTGTTTTTAGTTTGAGAGAAGCCTAAATATGCAGGGTCTTAAACATGTGTGAACGAAACAAAACATGACTCCAGGTCTGTTTGTGATGAGGAAACATCATTATAACATAGATCAGAGAATAGTGTGATATGGGCCCTTTAAATTACAACCAAGTTCATTCACCAAAATTCAAGTACAAGTCTTGTTCATAGAACTTAAAAAGACGATATTTCATTTTTATTATGTGACACCATTCAGAGCTCTCGAAATTGTGATTAAGTCCAACATTTGAAGGGCACCGAGTCTACTTGACACCTGCTGTACCTCTGCATAGTGGTTGTGACCTTATACGACTGAAACCCTCTTATTATTTCACGGCGAGCCGAGTATTAAATGTCAACTTTATCACTGCTGTAGATGTCAGCTCCTCTGCTCCAGGTCTTTTGAAAGAGGTGGTCTGCTGTGTGAGAGCGAAGACACAATGCACCAAAGTTTCACTCAGTATCGTAAAGGTCCAATCTCTCACTGAATTAATACACTTAAACTATATGGGGTTGTTTTATATTGGTATGTATCGATATGCTGATTACAGATGTATTAAATATTAACCAAGACTAGGCCCGTCAACAGAAATTTGGGGGCCCGGCGCAAGAAACCTCACACGAGCCCCCACAAGACCCTGGGGCCCGGGGCAACAGATCCCTGGAGACAAGGCTTTTGACTGAAAGGTTGACGTTGGTTGGAAAAATAATAAAATGACTCTCAGATTCTCAGTTGCAGTGACTTAGTTGTCCTTGAGGGAGTGGAATCGTTCACTAGATAATGGTAAACGGTTTGGCAGTTTGATAGGCCAGTGGTGTGTTAAATGTTGCAATGGTAGTACAGACGTAGGAGTCGAACCGTGAATTTTCTTGTAAATTATTTGGCTTGGCTGCTCCTCAGTGTTTACTATTGATTCGTTTTACAATTAGATGCAGGCATTGGGGCGAGTGATGTCATCCATGCATGTTTGGGTAATCTTGTGATCTCTCCTGGGTCCTATTCGAAACATGTTAATACGTTGTTTTTGGTGAATATAGCATTTTCAACACAATAAAAGGTAACATTAGGTCAGGTATGTTATGTGTTACCCCATAGAAGTGTAATACCCCCTCTTTAAAAGTCCTGTCTGCGTTGGTGTTTGTTCTTTATGTTGCAGGTCATGAACTCCTCTGATTCATGTGCGCAGTAGTTTCATTAGCGGGACGCGCGCTGATTGTGTTGTGATAGCGCTCTGAACAGGAAGCAACTTCTAGCACAAGGAGTAAAGTGAGGGTGGGCTCAGAGCCTCAAAAAATTAACTGAAACTTATTAAACGTTTCATTAGGTTGTTTTCTGTGAATATAGCATTTTCAAAACGATAAAAGGTAACATGGTGATCTAAATATATTGTCAACAATTAAGACCATAGTGTAATACCACTTCTTTAAAGGTCCTATATTACACAAAATTGACTCTTATGAGCTTTAAGTCATGTTAGAACTCTGTTACTTCATCAAAAACATACCTGAAGTTGTGTTTTGTTTCATTCACACGTTTTAGTAGCCTTTTATTATTAGTCTGTCTAGATCTCTAAAGCTCAAAATGCCCTGTTCCACCTTGTGATGTCATGAAGTGGTAGCTTTCAAGTTACCTTTTGTTTAGTAGAGATGGGAAATTCCATAGCTGAAATTATCCAAATGATTCTAGTGAAGGTGTGTGGAGTTTAAAAACACAGTGGAGCACTTCCTGTATTACCACATGACATCACAAGGTGGAACTGAGTGTTTTCTGTTTGAGAGAAGAACTCAGCCTAAATATTCAGGACTTGTGTGTTAAACATGTGTGAATGAAACAAAACATGACTTCCAGGTATGTTGCGATGAGAAAACATTATAACATAAATCAGAAAACCGTGTAATATGGGCCCTTTAAAGTCTTTCCCATTGGCATTTTAAGCATTTGTGAACGTTAAAACTGTATGGACTCAACACACTGCCCATAACCAGTGAGAAGGAAGGGCACCAGGCCATATAGGATTGCGATAATGTCAATCTGGAGCACATCCAAACAGTGCGATGCAAGCACATGCACTACTTTATATGTATGGAGATACCTTCAGCCCTACTTGGCATTCATTGGAAGCCAGTGTACAGGAGAGAGGCTAAGTTCCTTTTTATACAGCTGTGACAGAAGCAGATTATGTGACCTCTAGACTAGTCTGCCAGGGAAATGGAAAGAATGGATTTACAAGAGAAAAGGCAACCTTCTCAGTTATCTGCTGCTGTTCAAGACGAAAGCATTGCAATATACAATGTCAAAAGGCAGACGTTTCCAAACTTTTCAGGTCAGGACCTCCAAAATAACCACGCAACAGACTCGTGATCCCCACTGCAAAGTAAAACGATAAAAACTCAAGGGTCAAAACGTGTTGCATGAGGTTTTGATGTTAATTTGAATAGTTTATGGTGCTATTGTACATAATTTCACAAAATGTACTGTTTTATGGAGGTCGGCAGTGACCGCCCACCCTTGGTTCCAAAAGTTAATTTCCCATTCATTTTACTCATAGACTTTCTGAAAAAAATAAAATAAAATAATAAAAGTTTGAAAGATTGCTCAGGGTTAATCAACTACATGGTAACTACACACAAGACCTATACTTTTATGTAAATTCTGTTTCTGAAACTTTATAAACCGTGAAGTTATTAAAACATTTCGCCAAATCTTGCGTTTTAAATGTGCTTCTTGGACTTAAAACAACCACGTTATGACTATTAGTTAGCACATAGCTGGTTAGCATGTAACTGGTTAGCCTCCACAATGCCTTTGAACTATTAATATTTGAATTTTTAGAAAAGTCTATGGGAAAAATGAATGGAAAATTTACTTCTGGAACTGGAGTGGACTTCAAAGTGGGTGGGACTGTTGAGCTCCATATCAAAGAATTGATACAGTAAATACAGTGTCATCATTTTAAATTGATATCTTGGCATCATCTCGCAACTTCCAGCTTTGCCCCCCTGGGAGTTTCGACCGCCACTTTGGGAACCACAGTCATAAGGCAGGCTCAGGGTTTGGCTGGACTGGTTTCCTTCGGGCACTCCATTTTCCTCCAACAACCCAAAACATGCACCATAGCTAAAGTCCTGACTAAGATCTGGAGATGGGCCACTTGCTCCTGACAGGTTGCCCCAGCAGCAGTGAAGGATGGGTCTAATTTCATGGACAAATTTCCGAACACCAACTATAAAGTACTTAACCTTAACCTGTACTTTGTAAATTAATATAATCAGACAGAAATACGTTACTAAATTTGATTGAACTCAACTCAAACATACTTATAATGATACGTAATTGTGTGTAAGTATTTTATCTCTCATCATTATTTAAGTTTTATATTGTAAGCTTCGAGATTTAGTGATGGATTTCTACAACAAAGCACAAAGTGACTCACATTACGGGTCAAAAGTTAGAACACACCGTCTCTTTCAAAAAATATTTAGTAGAGTACTACATAATTCCATATATCTTGCTTCATATATTTGATGTCTTCTGTATGTATATAAAATGTAAAAAGCAGTAAAAATAAAGAAAAAAAAAGCATCGAATGAGATGGTGTGCCCAATCTTTTGACTGATAGTGTATATGTTTGTATTGAAGAAACGGAAGCGGGGGGAGCAAAGTCCACACAGAAAGACCACACAAGGCCTTTCTTTGCATTTGCAGAACTAGTCAAATCTATGCATGAATCACCAATGCAATCTAAAGTAAACTTAAGCAATAGATTGAAAGGGAGAGTGAAAAGCCATAGGGGTGTAGTCTCATTTACCTACAGCAGCCGCAGTGACAGAAGGCTCTTTCTGCTCTGGTGCCCTGTGTGCAGAGAGGAACACAAACGGCTGTGCATCTCCAGTCTCTGTGCTGGCTTTGTATAAAACGTGAAAAATAAATCAATTACCTCTTTTTTTTTTTTTTTTTGTGACCAACAAGTTGCAGGTTGCCTAGAGACCACTTGTTGAAGGATGGGTTTATTATTATTTTTTTATTTAAATACACATTTTCTGTCTACTTCCGCTTTCTCAGGTGACTGGAATGTATAGCTGATAAAACATACAGTATTACAGTATATTTTACATTTTATTATATGTTTGCATGATGGTCCAATGAGGTTCATCTGGGCTTCTGATCATTTCTTTTAATATATATTTTTTTTTTTCAGATCAAGGTTTAGTTTGTCTTTAAACCCACCTGTAAAACCTTACAGAAAACCCAGGCAACTACTAGTCCACCCAAGAGATAAAATAGAACCGGGGCACAAATGTAATGTCATATACAAAATACCCTGCATGCCTTGCAATAAAACATACACGGGGAAACAGGGAGGGCTTTCAGTACACGAAAAAAGGAACGTAGGACAGAATGTGAGAAGAAAACAGCGAAGGCGAGCAACAGAACACAAAGCGTAACAGGAGTAACTCAAATCGGACGTTTTTGACCTTTGTAAAAGAGACAACCACATTATGGACTGGGATGAAGCAAACACCACTGGGACAGAGGACGACAAACATTGTCGCTGGATTAAGGAGGCAATCGAAATACGGAAACGTGCCCATGGGACTTTAAACCGGGACGAGGGGGCCTTTTTACTCTCACACACCTGGGATACTGTCCTGAAGATGGCGCTGTCGTCCTGCCTCCACTGTTACGAAGACAGCGATGGACTTTGATCTGTTTAAATCAGCTGACCGGACACATCAGCAACATCACGTGACCACTCTGAGGAAGAGCGCTAGTGAGCAGTCGAAACTGTCAGGTATGAAAACAAACTAAACCTTGGTCTGGGAAAAAGAATCTATTAAAATAAAAATGCCTGCCCAGCTCATATTCTCAGTAACATATTAACTTCATCATCAATCATTGTGGATTAATGTAGGCACATAAGGCCTGAGTGTAGCTGTATCATTCATCACAATCTGAACACTAACAGCACTTTTATTTTCACAAATGCCAATGAGCAGTGGTAAGTAAGCATAATAACCATGTCATGGACCCAGCTGCTGTAGAGAGAAGAGCTAAAAGCATGAAATAGTGTTGTATGGAGTCTCTATTAAAACAAATGTGCTCTGTGAGTGGGTTGTGCGAGCTCATTCACCCTCTGAAACTGTAATTATATCAATACTGCGCTTACTGTCCCCTTTTAAATGGTCTGTGGACACCTGCTGCACTGGGATAACTGACATTTATCTAAGTTACTCACTGCACATGATTTAATTACCGTTAAATTGATTAGTTTTAGTTTTTAGTTTTGATATCTGTGACATTTGGTTGACCTTTCCTTCTTTTAAAAGGTCCTATATTACACAAAATTGATTCTTGTGAGCTTTAAGCCATGTTATGATGTTGTTACCTCCTCAAAAAATACCTGGAGTTGTGTTTTGTTTCATTCGCACATGTTCGAGTAACCCTTTATTATTAGTCTATCTACATCTCCAAAGTTCGAGTAACCTTTATTATTAGTCTATCTACATCTCCAAAGCTCAAAATGCTCTGTTCCACCTTGTGATGTCATGAAGCTGTACATTATAACATAGATCAGAAAATAACATAATATGGGCTCTTTAAAGCCTCCCAGAGAATCGGTGCAGTGTTGACTTGTTGACAATCTACTTTACATCATATTTTGGAGGCGCGGTTTGGAGCATTTTGAGAAAAAATTGTGCGGGGTGGAATTAGATTACTACATTTTCAATAACCCATTTTAACTGGAGACTCCTTGAATTCATTTAACCCATTCTGGTTCAGCACTTTTGGACAATCCTGTAGTGTATTGTACAGTACGTTTGCCCTCTTTCCATTTTTTGTCCCTTTTTTGTGTTTGTTTGTTTAGTTTTTTTTTGCTGGTGAACATGGATAAAGTCTGTACTAACCCTAACCCTTTCAGCTTGGTTGCATAGCGCGTAGACTACGAAACAGAACAGCCTCGTGCCCCTACAGCCTTTTACAAAACACCCCAGTCGTGCATTACCCCAAAGTACTTCCTGTCAAATCATCATTTTAAAAAGAAATCAGTGTGTATTTTCTACGCACATTAAGGCTTTAAGTTTGAAGAGATCCATCTAAATACGTCTAATTATGAAAAGACCGAAAGGAAGCTATGTTTAATAGAATCACGCCGTGCTTTAACACTGAGAGATTGTGTATTCATTGGATGCATATTGCTAATTAACTTCCCCAGTGCGAGTCTTAGCTTTAAATTGCTGAGGCGCTGCACAGATGTTCCAAGTAGCAGCTTTATACCTACTAAAAAAATCTTGCCTCCAGGATTTTTTTTTTTTCATCTTTTGGCGGCAAAAGGTAGATGAAAGCAATAACTGTCAAAAGAGCAGTGGTGGAAAGAGTACTGAGCGTTTGTTTTCAAGCAAAAGTACAGTTATATGGCTAGAAATGTACTACACAAGTACTGCTGCCAAATGTGTAGAGTAAAGCATCCATGGAAAATAGTATTCTAGTTAGTTACTGGTTACTTTTTAAAATTTTAATCTTTTATACAGCAAACTTGGATTAATGAATTAAGTTGTTTTAAACTGCATATTTTTATTTATTTATTTTTGTAGCTCTGTCGGGTGATCAGAACAGGTGATATGTGTGTTTTTTAGAGAGAGCAGCAGAGACAGTGGTGAGTCAGATGTGCATTGGGGTGATTGGGACTCGTACTATATTATATTTATGATGTAACTAAATTATACTCAGTTACTAGAAGTACTACTATTACTACTACTTCAATTAATCAGTTTTTGTTTTTATTTTTGATATCTGTGACTTTTGTTTGATCGTATCTTCTTTTAACAGTGGTTTAACCCTGGAGAACCCAAGAACCCTTTTCTTTGGAAAATTATGAACAATGCATTAAATTACTGCTATAAGTTCACTGAACACTGAAATATCAACTTTTTCAATTTTAACCCTTTATTCCCTAATTTAGGATCAGGACCAAATTTGACCCATTGGGCTTTAAGCGTATCATTTCAAAGAATCACAATAACAAACACTGTCAATGCAAACTATTTTAAATTTAGGAAAATAATCAGTCAACCACACAGATACAATGAGACATGAAACAATGTTCTTTTTTGCTTTATTTGTTGCATGTTAGAACTGAATTTCAAATGTACAAACACACTTTGGCCAATGGAAACTAGAACATAAGGCCAAAATCACTACCACTCTGGCTCATTTTAGTTCAATATTCATCCACTAGGTGTCTCTGTGCAGGGGCCAGAAGTGGCACTCTGGGCTTTTGAAGTGAAATTTGACATATTTTTGTCTTTTGTTATGTTTGTTCATTTTGGATAGCAGCAATTAGCTGCAGCCAAATTTGACCCCGTGGGTTCTCCAGGGTTAATAGGTAACAGGCGACAGGAGTTATAAAGAGGCATCTGGCTACAATATACTGGTAGTTTACATCTAGTGCGTGGCATCAGTGTGTTTATATGTCCTTCAAAATAAGGATTGTGGCTTACTTTGAACAACTGATTGGGAAAGTTGCCCAAGTTGCAAGTAAATGTGCACCACGAACATCTCCCAGACCATCCTGCAATACACGAGCTGTTTACCAATTTTTATGGTACAGTAATGTATAGATGGTATGATGTAAAACAGTGCTTTTCAACCTTTTTCAGTCACTGTCCTCTTAATAATAATCGTTGGCATTCAAGACCCTGAAACACAAAAAGTAGACAAGTGTTAGATTTTATTTTCAGGACTACATTTACCACTGCATTTGAAGGGTGCCAGGGTTTGCATTGCATTAAACATTGTCCCATATATAACCCATATTAACTGTAACTGAATTATACTCAAAGACTAAAAGTACGACGCCAAAAGTCTTTTAGGTTTCTCCCACTTCCAGACACATGGTATACTGTTCATTATAAACCTGCATTTATTTATTGTTATTTTGTTATACTTGTTTCAGTGACTTGTACTGTTTAACAAGTGCTAAGTATATACATAAATGTGCTAGAAAGACAGTATAAAAGTACTATTACCCAAAAACATCAACTCAGTAACAGTAAGGTGAGCACTTGTAACTATTTTCCACACTTGCAAAAGCACAAGGGAGATTTGTGGTAGTAACATAATAGATTCTCAAGTAAAAACTCAGCAGAAACTGTGTATTTTGTCATCATATAAAGCAAATGTAAGTTTTATTCCACAGCTACTCTTAGCTTTTATCTTCATATACAACTGTTTGCGTGGCTTAGCAGAAGTTGTGTCAGTAGAATGCAAACGGATTGTCCCCCGAGACAAAACCTAGCACGCAACTACAACCCTTTGTTTACTTCATGTATTAAGATTGAATGAGGGTGGCTTAAGGATATGTTTTTATGTGTAATTGTAGGGGAAGAGTTAGTCAAGCCACATGCATAATATATGAAGAAGAATGAAGATAGGAGCTGGTTCAAACGCCTGACACGTATTTATGCATTTTGGTCTAATTGGAATGAATATCGGTGATTTTTTAAAACGTAAACATTTTCACTATCAAAAGATGCAGACAGTGCTGGAAATGGCTGTATATTGGAAAGTATTTGAGCCACCGGGGTTTAAAGAAATGGTAATTGTCACAATATTTAGCATATGGGAGTTAAGTTACTACCAAAAGTGCCTTAAGTGGTTGGCAAGTGGTAGTGGTGACATTGCTGTTATGATGCTAATGTAATGGTAGGTGAAGTTGGGCTCAGGGGTATAATCTGGTTCATATGTTCATCACTCCAGAGATAATAATAATCACCATATAATAGCCTTATATAGCGCTTTTCCAGACACTCCAAGACGCTTTGCAATTTCATGCATTATTCATTCCATACTCAGTAGTGGTAAGCTACTATTGTAGCCACAGCTGCCCTGGGGTAGACTGTGCCATCAGCCCTCCGACCACCACCAACACTCACTTGGCAGTCTGGGTGAAGTGCCTTACATAAGGACAAAACAACATTGCCATTGGCGCTCCACTGTGGCACCTAATATTCCCTGTGATCTGACAAGATCAGACTTTGACAAGGAGGCTTGGCCACACAGGTGATCTGATGAATTATCATAACATAAATGCTCCAAAAATACTTAAATCTTACTTAAAAGGTACATTTTATTTAATGTGTCTGTTATGCTTGTTTTGAATGTATAGCTTGACACTGGGCAACCACAGCATGAGTTTAACACCCCATATCATTTGCTAACTCCTGCCCTAAGTGATACAGAGAGAAACATAGACAATTCTTATGTCTACAAAATTATCATCAGCTACTTCCATAAAAAAGACATCCAATCAGGAGCATATATAGTATCGCACAGAGTCGCTCAACATAGATCTGACCTGTATCTTGGAGATGGAGAGCATACTTCAAAATATTCCAGGTAAAGCAATATCTACTCAGTGGAGAGTAGCAGGTGGCAGACCCTCTACTAGAAAAGATATACAACCATTGTTATGATTACTGTTAACCTTGCACAGCAAGATGGATTCTCGCAATATTTGTCTTCCATCCATCTTGACATACTCCTGTAGTAAGGTTCAAATTCGCAGCATCAAGGTTTATGTAGAAGCCACAGGTGATGCACCCGAGCGAACCAAAATAAGCACGGTGATGCTGACAGACGTATTTCAGCCTATTTTAGCAAAAATACTGACTATTTTGTTTGTGAAAAATATGCATAAGGTAAGGGCTTTGTACATTTGTGGACAGCGAAGATGACTGTGCTTTTCTCTTAACTGGATGTAACAAAAGTTTGATTTTTCATCTTGTTCCGCTGTTGTGGCTTTTCAGCCAATCAGATTCAAATAATTGTAATGACGTTCTGCCTTTTCCCGCTCACTTTCAGTGAGAGCCGTTCCAGATTGATACATGTGTAGAACTCAGTTCAGAGTGCTTCACAGTTTGGCGAGAGCCAGGTTAGATCACTGCTAATGAGTATTCATAATTTCAGGTAATACTTAATTAGCTTAGTACGCAGATCCTTTGAACATTGACCTTTTTCCCTCATTAACCCAAGGACACTGTAGAACTTAATGTGTGCTTGAAATCCAGAGGCTAAAGTGAAAAAGAAAGAGCCGGCCCTCCGCCAGTCACCTATTGATTCCTGTGCTCCATCTCCTGACCTTTTCCAAAAGCACATCAGAATTTATTAAACTTACATTACTCCTCCACGTCAGCCTGGATCAGCTCTGTCCATGGTGTCACTGCATTTCACTACCCACCTTACCTCTGCAAATTTTCTCACTTTGTTTAATGTAATTCAGTTGAAAGTTCTGTGCCCTGGTGAACTGTATGGGATCCCGACACGTTCACCTTCAGGCTCCACAAACTTTAACATAAGCCATTCGCTGCTTACAAGTTTTTTTCAAGGTGTTGCCTCTGCCTCTGTCTGCTGCACTGAGATTGTTATTGAAGTACAAGGCAAAACAGATGGCTGCTGCAGATTGGAGCAGGCAGCTGGTCCTCACATGCCATTAGCTTTAAGCCTGCCTCTCTGCTACAGTACAAAGCACATCTTAAGTCTTACTGTATCGTGTGTGAAAGAAGAAACTTTCTACCTAAAAGGAACTTAGTTAAATCTTATGAAAAAAGAGTAGACTTGGTTTTGGTTCCTGCACATAATAGGTAAAATGGGAAATTTGAGTTCAGGGAAGTATAAATTTGTAACTTCTCAGTCCAGTACGTTCAGATTGAAAATTACTTCTGGAGGGCAGTCGGAATGTCTCAATTTCAAAATCATTGTCCAGATGACTACCTTTAAATGTCTTCTACCAAAAATAGGCAATTTGACTCCAGATGCATTAATATTTTCATTATAGAGCTTGATTGCCTTGTGTAAGAATTGTACCAATCAGACAAACAATGCACATGGCACATAAATATGTATTTGTATATTTATTGTTTATTTAACGAGGATAGTCCAGCTGAGATAAAGAATGTTGTTTTCAGTGGAGTCCTGGCTCCAGAGGGAAGCCTTTTTACATGTTTTTAGTGGTAAAGGAAACTGGAGGAAACCTACACAGCCACAGGACAAACATGCAAAAACGTCTCAGGCTGCCCCAGAATTGAACCGAGCACCTTCTTGCTGTAAGGCGAGAGTACTAACCGCAGTGCCACTGTGCTACTACACTGCAGTGATTACTCATACACTCCAAACCTCGTGATGGTAAGCCATTACTGTAGCCACAGCTGCCCTGTGGTAGACTGATGGAAGCGAGACTGCCATTCTGCACCATCGACCCATCTGACCACCACCAATCACTCACACACATAACATTTACACTAGACAAGATGGGTGAAGTGTCTTGCTGAAGGACACAATGACAGAACTTGGTCCAATCAGTCCTTCAACCTTCATGTTGGTGGACCTCTGAGTCACTGTCGCCCCCATTTTGTCAATATATTCAACTGTAGTGACTTGCGTGGTCGCGATTTAGACTCAAACATTAAGAACAAAACAACAATGAATATTTCACTGGGCCAAAATGTTTATGTAGAGTTTGCATGCGAGAGCTTTGGTGACATGAAACTGAACAGCAGAAAGGAAAAAGAAAACCAGCCCAACATGTTCTCCCTCAGCGTGTGTTTTTATAGCACACGCCACATGTCTGATGATGAATGCGCACAGCTTTGATTTAGCTCCGTCTAGCATGTCCTATACTCCGCAGCCTGCACTTTGTCTCGTGTGAGCCAGTGACATCAGCTCCTCTGGTGGAGAACACACAATAGTCCCACTCCCCGGTGTCCAGACCATTACAGGCAGTCACGAGCGCTGAACAAAAGACTCACAAGGCCCAAATAAATGCATTGTCTCGAGTTGAGGCGTTGAACAAATAGTGCGGAAGCTGTGAAGAATGAAGCTCTAACTCCAACTTTACACTGGTTGGGTATAAACTTGAGCATACTTTCTGTACTGGCTAAAAAACTTTTAGAAAATGTATTCTTAGCCGTGTGTGTTTTTGTAGTTGCTCGCTGAAAAAAGTCTTCCAATTTTGCATCAATGCTATTCTCAACTAATGATCGTGATAATTTTCCAGCTAAACCTTATTGTCTCAGAAAGTGTAAAAAAAAGTGTTAGGAATGCTGTCACAATTTCACAGGCTGTATGGAAAAAAATGTGTGAAATTCTTAATTATAATTTTACACAATTATGACAAGATAAGCGGTATTCGGAAATGGAGAAAATGGAGCCTTGCGCAGACTTGGTTTTGATTAGATTATTCTGGAGATTATGCCACAGTGGACTATGGACTTAGTTTGGCAAATTGGACCATGTCGGGTGGGAGGTGGGTGGTCAGGGTTGCTGGTGGGAAGGTGGGGTACACACATAGACTGTATACATAAATGGACGTAGCTAACCAGGCGCGCTTCTGACTCTGCCTCTAATTCACTTTACATTGGAAAACTGTCACCTCTCTGTCTGTAACTGCTGCTGTCAGACTCGTCATTTTGGTCTTAAATGTTCGTATCGAAGCGCTTTAAATGATCCTGGTATTTTTATTTCACTATTGTGCCCTTAAATCAAGATATGAGCATTAATAACAGACAAATCAGGTGCCTCCTTTCCCCGAGGTCACTCCCGCTAGCGTTAGCAACAGGTTTGATTGTTCGATTGACAGCGTTGCTAAGGAGCCGCTCCCCGCTAAACTAACAGTGCAAGCAGGAAGGGCCATGAGCTTCAACAGCCTTGCTCTGGATTGGCTCTTTGGTTGCTATGATACTCACGGTCGGAATTCCAAATGTGTAACTCCAAATTCGCCCCTGTAACTTCTAGCCTCGATGAGCTTCATTTGACTGGAGCCGAGTGCTATGGGTGACGCCGCACTCACTTAGTCCACTTCTTTATACTTCTATGGGTACACATTTAAACTCACAATACAATGTTAATCAAAACACTATCATTTTACAGTGAACCATTAGAGTTTATGTCAACCAATTCCTATCATTTGTCTTAAAACTAATTGTGTACCAAACTATCTCTTAAGTCTATTTAACAAAAACTTTTATTTCACATTAAACACTACAAATCTGCGAAGTCTACATGGATTTGCCCCAAGTTTAACATTTTATATTCTTCAAAACTGGAAAATATGTATGCCTTTCCTTCCGTCTGACGCAGTGGGGGTATTATATAATGCATAAGGACCTGGGCGTACATAATGCCGTCTACAGAATGCATTAAAGTGGGCTGGGGATGAATGAGCCTCATTGGTCAAGATGAAGAGGTATTCTAGGTATTCTGTTTTGGAAAGCGTGTGCTGTGGAGTGGAGGTAAGAGTGCGGAAGAGGAGAGGAGTTATGAAACGCATCTAGTCATGGGAAGACAGGTCATACAGGAAGCAGGCGCAACAACATTTCTAATTTTGTCTTATTTTATATATTTAGTTACACTTTCTTGTGTAGTTAACCTCATGTGGACCATGACGTTACCTGGTTTGGCTTCAAAGCTCAGCCTGAAGAACTGCCAATCCTGTTCCAAACTTAGCAAACCTGAACAGGCGCACGCAACGCTACATCAGGGAACCTCGCACCTATTCACTCTCACATTCGTACGTCCATGCTCACAAACATGAGAGGCAAAGCAGGTGAAATGTCTTGCCCAAGGACACAACGGCAGTACACGCAGAAGGGAGCAGAGATGAAATGCTCTACCAACTGTGCCACTGCTGCCCTGCTCAGATTTTAGCGCTTATTGTGTTCTTTGTGTACGGGTTGGAGGGGGCGCACTTGGACAGGGTTGTCGGTTGTGGGGTGTGTGTTTTGGGCGATTGGGAGGAGGCTTGGTCAACTGTTGCTCTGATTCATAACATCATGGGTCAGCTGGTGATTGGTGGATGCTCTATGGATATTGATTGATGAGATTGTAACTCAGTGTTGGAGCAATGTTTTGAACCGTGGTATTCTTTTGCATGGCTCCAAGACCAGGCAGCTTAACATTCTTGGACTTACCTTTAGCTGTAGAGGTCTAGTTGGAAATTTCATTGACAATTTTAAGGGTGACTGTGGCAGGTAGCTTTGGATCACTTGGTGAAAGTCTGAGTTTCTCCTAAGTGACATTAAGGGAGATTTTGGTTCTGGTATCCAGCTCTTTAGGCTTCACGGAGGGAGCCGGTGTCTTAACTGAATGCAGCTCTTGGTTTCCTCTTAAACCTCACTGCTCTCCAAACAGTGTGCACTACAACCTTTATCCTGCAGGGGGAGACATTTTTTCTTACTTCTGTGCTGTCTTTTTTGGTGTCTCTAGACTGTGGACTTTGGTTACTTCTGAAGTGAAGAATGCAGCTTGGACCTTGTGCTTGGACAAGTGGACAGTGCGCAGATGAATCTTCAAAAGGAGCTATTTCAGTGGAACCCTGAACCATCTCGTCTTCTTCAAATGTGCCCACTTCACGAGACACTTCCGCAGACTGGTCAGAGTCGCCCCTACCCTGGTCCATCACAGTCTGAACAGAAGTGGAAGTTTCGTTATCACTGTCTTTTCCTGAAAACAAACTCTCCACTCTGTCTCTCATCGGGTTCCACTCACCTGGACTCAACCGAGGCACCACGTCACGCTCCCGGGCCTCCTGCCTCTGTCTGTGGAGTAGCAGAGGGAGGATAATGCGATGGTCAGCTTTTGCTCTCTGTATCTGCGTCTCCACACACTCCTGAATCTGAGACAGTGTTTGCCTCTGCCTCTGTGCCTCTCTCTCCTGCTCCTCCCGCTCCTTTGCCCTGCGTTGCTCGTCCAGAACACTTCTTTGTGCTATTATGGAGCTGTTGAGCTTTGCAGATTTCTTTAGCCTTTGCTTCCTCTGCTCTGCATTCTGCTGCTCTGTCTCCAGCTGATGGCGTTCTCTGTCTCTCTGCTCCAGCTGCAGGTGAAGTTTGCGTAGCTGCTCCTCCCTCCTCTGCTCCTCCCTGCGCTGCACCTGTGTGCCCTGGTTCGCTGCTATGTCTTTGGCACAAACCTTTTTCTGAGACCGTTTCTGTTGTTCATGCTTCAGAAGCAGCTGGTGTTCAACGAGGAGCTGTTCTTCTCGCTCCTCTTCCTCTCCGTGAGCTCTGGCCTCCTATTTTTCTGAAGCTGTTCCAGTTTGTGAGCGGCTTCTTTCATCTGCTGCTGTTACTGGAATTGCTCTAGTTTCTGGAGTTGCCTGTGCTGGTCTTCCTCCTCCATGTCAGCTTGGGCCTGTCTCCCCTGCTCCTCCTTCTCAGCCCTTTCCTGCTACTTCCTGCTCTTCGGAGTGACAATTTCTGTAAAGGCCTTAAACATGGCCTCCTGAGAGTGCTGTTGAGATGCATGTTCATCCTCCTGGTCTGGACACGGAGGAGCCCCAAGGGAAACATATCAGGAGTATAGACTTGGGGCCCATCTCCAGATCTTGTGCTTGGTTCATCATCAGGAGGACCTAGTTGGTGGATTATTACATTTTAGGTTGGATGTGAAAGAAAATTCCTGCATACAAAATCCATGGCGTAAGACCCCACCCCAGGTCCCTCAAGCTTCTGGTTTGTGGCTCTCTAAATATGCAACTAAGAATTTTGTTTCCAATTTACCCACCATATAATTCCTGAATAATTCTCAGCTGTATTTTTTATTTTCATCAAACTGCCGTTGAATTTTCCGAGTATAAATTGGGAGTTTGGATTGGTTGTGCTCTTTAATAAAACAGTCACAGTTGAGACTTTTAGTTCTGCAAATGTAAAATCCCATCACTTCTCATTTAACTTGTCCTGAATATTTCATGACATTGTGCTTTGTTCTTTGAGGATAAAGTCCATTGCAAATGTTTGGATTTAGTTCAACTACTTTGAACACTAAAAAGTAAAAAAGAAAGTTCTCTAAAAACTTACACTGAAAACATTAGTACAATTAAAGAACAGCTTGAACTGCCAATACCATGCTGTAATAAATGGAGCTATAAATGGAGTTAATATGAACAGGGCCACACCTCAACCTCCTTCTGCTCTTCTCCACACCTCAACCACACCTCTAATTACCCAGAAGCCCTATTTATACACCGTCTGTCTCTCTCAAACCCTCCCAATTCGTGTCTCTTTCAGCCCGAAGACCTCACCATCTACAGAGAGGGGGGGGTCCTGAATCTAATCACCTGAGACAGAACCCCCATCCTGAGTCTCCACCCAGCCTCCACATCTATTCATATCATCAATAAACATAGTTGTCGTATACCACTGTCGCGGCGTGGTCCTTGCTAGTGAACTGTGTAGTTTTTAAGATAGAAAATATAAACAGTTTTTTATGTAAATGTGACCAAAGCAGCACAACGTTCAAACAGCCCTGGTTTACATTTCCCATTTGTGTAACCTTAAAACACGAGAACATTGAAACTGTAATGTGGACACATGTGGGAGGCTATATTTCGTCCATGTTTTCAGTATTGCTTTGTGTTTGGTGTCTAAAAACTGATCAAATTAATTAGTGAATCAAGAATGTAGAATTATTATGACTAACTGAAGGTCCAGTATTATGCTAAGGTTTAACTGGCCGCTTTTGAGCTTTCAATCATGTGTTTCTTGTATATATGTGGTGGCGGCGCTCTCCGTCATTCCATGGTCTTCTATTTCTGCTTCTCTAAACACATGGTCCATTTGAGACAAAACAAACATGGCGGCTTACAAGTAAAATAGAAAGAAAAAAAAAACAGGGATGAGAAACTGAATATTTCTGCAGAATCAACAAGCCAAGCATTAAACTCTTATTAATCACAGGTAAAAGAAGTGACATATTTCATTCTGAATCATACACGAGTATTTGAGATGTCTTCCAACACCGTCTCAAGTGAGAATGGCTGTTTAGTGCACTTCATGGTCTGGTTCCAATCAAGACCCTTTTGCATTCTAACCGAATGTAGGAGGGAGCGGCTCGTCAAGCAGAGACATTACCATAGATATGATTTATTTTATGCTAAAGAGGAGTTTGTGTATATCTTGCTTCTTGCTAGATATTTCTTCTTTGGGAAGTGCAAAGTTTAAGTAGCAGTTATCTTGATTTGAGTACATTTTGTCTTAAAATAAGATGTTTTTTTGTTATTTCAGGTGCTGTAGCATTTGTCTTCTCATTTCAAGTCAGACAATGCTTTTCCTTTTCTTATTTTAAGTAAAACTAGACTAAATTTTATGCTTGTTCCATTGGCAAATCTCATTTTAAGGAGAAAAAACAACTCAAATCAAGATAACTACTACTTAATTCAAGCACTTACTAACTTAATGTCTTATTTAAAGGGCCCATATTACACTATTTTCTGATCTCTGTTGTAGTTTCTTTATCAAAAATATACCTGGAGTTGTGTTTTGTTTCATTCACATATGTTTAACACAAATCCTGCATATTTAGGCTGAGTTCTTCTCTCAAACAGAAAACATTCTGTTCCACCTTGTGATGTCATGTGGTAATATAGGAAGTACCATGTTTTTAAACTCCATACACCTTCACTAGAATCATTTTGATGATTTCCATCTCTACTAAACAAAAGGTAAAAGGTAGCTGTTAACTTCAAAACTACCACTTCATGACATCACAAGGTGGAACAGAGCATTTTGAGCTTTGGATATGTGGACGGACTAATAATAAAGGGTTACTCAAACATGTGCGAATGAAACAAAACACAACTCCAGGTATGTTTCTGATGATGCAACAGCATTATAACACGTCTGTAAAGCTGTAAGATTGAACTTTTTCCGGTGTAAACCTAATTTCAAACTGCTACTAACGACACACACCTAACTCCTAATATCAGCTCAACGTCACGGGCCCCGAACAGTTTGATTTGGAAAGCTCTAAAGATAACTGAGGCTCTACAGCGGCGAGGTGCAGGAGACAATTAGAGCACAAGGACTATGCGTTCCACCCGGGCGAGGACAGACACCGCACACAACACCATGCAAATGAGTCCAATTAACTACAATATCACTGCCGCTCCTGCCTCTCAAGCAATCAAGTAAGCCCAGCGCCTAATGGATTTTGGCTGAGCTCGGAACAGAGTGTGCAAATACAAGCAAGAGCACTTACAAAGCACTTGCACAGCACTTTATTTCACAGCGATTTACATAAAAAAAACTCCGTCTCTACATAATTGTTTGCTTCTGGTCATGAGAAATGTAATTCTTTTTTCTTCTAGCTGATGAGATGCTATTTCATTTTGTGGAGCCGTATAAACTGATTTGAAGGTGCTGTATCTGATTTTTACTGTCTGAAAAACGTCAAAAACAGATCTGGTTCATTTTAACAGCAGCGGTCCAAACTTATTCCTCTCTTTGTCTCGGGCAAGGCAAGGCAAGTTTATTTGTCTAGCACAATTCGTACACAAAGTAATTCAAAGTGCTTTACAGAATAAGAAAAACATTAAAATCACAATTTAACAAATCAAAACGTAAACCGTATTTTCTGGAGTATAAGTCGCACCAGCCAAAAAATGCATAATAATGAAGAAAAAAACATATTTCACATATGAATCGCATCTGAGTATAAGTCGCACCCCCGGCCAAACTATGAAAAAAAGTGCGAAAAATACGGTAATCATCATAAATTAACATTAAAAGAGAAGAGTGCAGAATAAACAGCTAAACAGAACCATTTTGAGCCTGGATTTAAACATTGTCAAAGTAGAGGCCTGTCTCACATCTTCAGGTCTAAGTTGTAGCGTCCCGTCGCCGTGATGAGTTTATAAGAGAGTTTCACAATTTTCAGAGGCCATAGATATAGGCCTGTCATGATAACAAATGTTGAAGTGTGATATATTGTTGAAGTTGATATAGACGATAAACGATAACATTGAAACCAAACCATAAAGCAAAATCATTCACAAAAAAGTATTCTAAATGTACAATATTGTTACATATTCCTGATCTGTATAACTGAATAGGAGAATGCAGCACTTAAGTAATTAGTTTGTGCAATTTTAGTTCATAATTTAACCTTCTAGAGCTCAAATCTTATCATATTGCAGATAAAATAACCAAAAATTTCCCACTAGTCTCCACTATAAACACTGACACTCAAAAATGATTGTTCCATTTGTAATATTTTGAACGATAAGTCGATATCATATTATTGAAACAGATCTAGCCAGAGGGAGTTTTGTTGTAATGCTAACAACAGCTAGCGTGGTAACATTACACAAACCTTACGTCCTGTTTAAAATTAGATGCAGACTTCACACATCAGTCTCATTTTGACCTTGTAATATATCTTACTGGGGCAAAATAAAGTGCATTTTTGATTAAATGTTTTTGTTTTTGTCTGTTTAGTTAAAATCTGGCACAACCTTTTTTAATCCTTACAGATATTGTTTTGAAATGCACCAGTAGTTTTGAGTGAGATGGCCTTGATAGGTGAAAAAACTGGTCTAGACATTTTATCTTCAATATATTTATGATGTTTTGAATTTGAAATGTTTTGTCAAGAACCACTAGCATATCTGATGCCAGTGACAATAACTTATTAATACAAGTTTTTTACAGAGAAAAAAAAAAAAAAAAAAGTCGGATAAGCAACTTTATCAGATTTTTCAGGCTGAACTTTTGAAAAATAAATTGTTCATAACCTTTTGGTCAACTCTGGTGAAGAGAATTTTATTAGTAAATGTGTTGTGAGAGACTAGTCCCTTTTCAATTGCCAAAAAGAGAATTAAAATCATGATCTGGCAACTATTCACCCAGTGATTCTGACAATGAAATCAACAAATTCACTTTTTGGCAGGAAGGACATTGGCCTTACTTCTGCTCCAGTGTAAATGTCAATTTATAGAACCCACAAACTGAACAACTTCACTGAGGTAATATGGCAGGTGAAGGGTCACTGGAAATGAACCAAGAATTATAATGTTTTAAAGGAATGCAAAAATATAGCATTAAGTAGGCTATATCGTCTCTGAAAAGGCTAAACAAGCAGCACGCAAAGCTTATGCTAACCTTTATTAAAAGTGTAAAATATAAAATAAAACAACTTATTAAGATTCAAATTAATTAAAATAAAAACTACCGGTTGTTACTTCAGTTTGTGATGTTGTTTTAATATTTATTATGCCTTTATGCAGCTCCCTGTCTACTGCCTGATCTTTAATTATTTATTCATTTTAGCGTGACCTCATAGAGATAAAATTAGACAGAAAGTAGTGACGCTAACAGTGAGGTTGCCAGGCACTGTAGCGCACAGAGCCAATTGCAGATGAAAAACTTAAAATAAAAATAGATTAAAACGGGTATGAAGTGATATTGCTGCATTTGTTGAAGTTAACCTTCATGTTCATTCATTTTTTGTGCAAGACTTAAACTTCAACCAATGCCTTTAACCGGGACGAGGGGCCTTTTTACTCTTACACACCTGGGATACTGTCCTGAAGAAGTCGGACTGCAGATGGCGCTGTCGTCCTGCCTCCGCCGGTAGGAAGACAGCACCAAAACCTGTTTAAATCATCTGACCGGACACGTCACAGCAACATCACGTGACCACTCTGAGGAAGAGCCCTAGTGAGCAGTCGAAACTGTCAGGTATGAAAACAAACTAAACCTTGGTCTGGAAAAAAAATCTATTAAAATAAATTAACAGAAGACCACATGAAACAAACTAAACTTGGTCTGGAAAAAAAATCTATTAAAATAAATTAACAGAAGACCACATGAACCTCATTGGATTTCAACCAATGCCATTAATACACTTACCACATTTCTGTTATAATATAATCTGAATATTATCATTGACATAATCCAAACAACAAAGATTCATTTTTGTCAATCCCGCTCTCCTTAAACGTCAGATTGGTCAGTGCGGTGGGAATGCCCTGAGGCTGTCGCTTGGAAAATAAGAGACAATACATAAAAAAATACAGCATGAAGCAACCCTGCAGGGGGTGGGTGGACCTCCTTCAGACTCATATATGTGTAAAGGGAAGTATTAGGGTTAGAAGTACGGAGATTGCACCAGCAGGGGGCAGAGGACTGTTCTGTGTGTTCTTATGGGAGATAGACAAGTGCATTCATGAAGCCTTTGAAGTAGGTTATAAAACTGGACCTATAGAGTCCTGTCTTATTCTCTGCAGCTGGACAATAGGGAGCGTAGTGGGATAGAAATACTGAACATAATTGAAAGCAATGCAGTGCTGGAGAGTGACTATTTACATTGGATGCCCTTCCTTTCTTGTGAGTATAAGCATGTGTCCACACCGCTTTGTAGTCTCGTCTTCTGCTCAAGCTAACGCAGCCTTTTTTGAATGTAAACTTGGAATACACGCCTAAAAAGGAGACGAAAATCCAGCTAAAGTCGTGATTCCATTTAACTTGCACTTGAGACTGCTCTTGTGTCAGCAGAGCGTTCTGAAAGCCAAAGGGTGTGTGCTGGTGTAACTGTTGTGATGTAAACAGAAGCATTTAAACTATATGTCTGCGAAGGCTTTTCAATCACTTTAGGTCTTCATCATCTCCATTTCACACATCTCATTATTTATTCATTTGGATTTTTCAGTGTTATTTTTTTATTCTATAACCTCAGGGCTGTACTGTATCTTATATTCCTCACAGTTTTGTTCCACTGCACTCAAGTCAGATAAGCTATTGTTGTCTGTATTGTGTAATCTGGCTGACGTAGAAGTATTTTGGAGATGCTTTTCGCTTCTCCTCACCTCAATGGTCGTATTAAAGGAGAGATATAATGCAATTTTCAAGGGCTTTAAACCATGTTATAATAGTTTTCTCGTCTCATTTACCCACTCAAAGTTGGATTTAGTTAGAGTGGTTCATGCATGTTTCATGAATCTTTGCTCTCCTGCCTTCAAGACACTATTGTTCCAAAAATCCTGTTTATCCACATCCCTGTACTCACCAACAGCTCTGAACTTCCTTTACCAAAAAGTAGTATATTTCTAGTAGGCATTAAAAAGTATACTACTATATTTAAGTATACTTTCCCCAGTACATTAATGTAAGTTTACTTTACTTAAAGTTACTTCTTGGGACTAAATTGGCCCACTTTTAGCTTATAGAAGTGTACTTAAAAGTATACTTAAAGTGTACTTTTAAGTGCACTTTTAGTTTACTAGTCATGAAGTCTACTTTTAGTTCATGGAAAGTATATTCTCAATGCATTTGAAACTCTGCATACTGTTAGTTTACTATTAATAAACTCCTACTCACAATCCCCTGTCTTTTAATACCTTAAGTGTGTAACAATAATGCCAAACGAGATCATTCAAGTATTTTGTTTGTACGCTTCATTATTGCATTTTTTCTGACATCCTGCTTTTTTAAGTTGGGGAGTTTTGACAGAGCCTGGCCTGTGAAAATATACAAAAACAAAACATTAATATTAGTTTTTTACAGCAGAAATTCAAGTAAATATGAATGAACTTTGTCAACTTTATATTTGCTAAGTGTATAAAAAGTAAACTAAAAGAATACTCTACAATTATTAGATTAAAATAAGTATACTTGAAGTATATACTTCTTTTTGGTAAGGGTTACTTTGTTGTGCACATATTTCATACATTTGGTTTCAATTGCACAGCTATTTTGTCAAAAATTGAAACAAAAAAAGACTTTACTTTAACCTGCAGCTATCCATAAGTGGAGCTGTAAGCATCGTCCGACTGCACAGCACATTGTTGAGATGGTGTTTACCATAAAGAGGCAGAAGTCAGCTGAACACACTTGTTTCTTTTATATAGTCGTTTCAGATTTGAGTTTAAAGGTCCTATATTACACAACATAGATTCTTGTGAGCTTTAACCCATGTTATAATGTTGTTACCTCCTCAAAAACATACCTGGACACATGTTTGAATAATGTTTGAGTAATCCTGCATTATTAGTCTGTCTACATCTCCAAACCTCAAAATGCTCTGTCCCACCTAGTGATGTCATGAAGTGGTAGTTTTCAAGTTAACAGCTACATTTTACCTTTTGTTTGGTAGAAATGAGCAATTCCAGAGTTGAAATCATAAAAAATGATTCTAGTGAAGGCGTATGGAGCTTAAAAACACAGTGTAGCACTTCCTGTATTACCAAATGACATCATAAGGTGGAACAAAGTGTTTCCTGTTTGAGAGAAGAACTCTATAAATGTGCAGGGTTTGTGTTCAACATGTGTGAATGAAACAAAACACAACTCCAGGTCTGTTTTTGATGAGGAAACAACATTATAACAGATCATAAAATAATGTAATACAGGCTCTTTATGTTACATTTAATAAAAAAGATAAAAAATGAGAATCAAAAGTTGCTTGGATTGTCAATATAAGGATTTATTTTCCCATCTTGCCTGGCCTTAGTGATACCTGTGTTCCTCTGTAATACACTACATAAATCATGCGTTTTATGTCATTTAGTTTGAAGTAGACAGTGACATTCCTCCTAGCGTGTCCATTTATCCATTTTGTCCTGAAGGCGACCGTTTCTGTTTATCTGTCCGGGAAGAGTCATCATTTACGAGAACTGCACCGAGGGACATGATCATCGGGGGCAAACTTCCAAACCCCAACAGCAGTCCACAATAAAAGCTGCAAAATCTGGAGCAAAGAGAAAATACATTAGTAAAGACATTACATCTAATGCTCCAATTCGCTCCTATCTTTGGCCCGCCTTGTTTTGCTCTAGTCTCTAATGCATTCTGGGGCTGTCGGCCTGTTTGTTTTTTATCCATAATGAAACCAATTTACAGGTAATTGCCTCCCTCTCGGTGTGGCTGATTCGTCCGGTGTGCGGTAATGACAGTGCCGCGCGTGGAGTGATAAAACACACAGCAATAAGTTGTCATAAAGTGATTTAAAGGTTCAAAGCAAAGCTACTCTCCAGAGAGCGCACGGCACATGCAGCCACAGACACACACACACACACACACACACACGGAGGAGCAGACATGTTTTTCAATTATTCATTTGCTACGCTCACAGATAGAGGCAACGACTTGCGACACATTCCCAATGACACATCTTTTAATTTACATGTAAATAGGACAATTATCGTGATTACGCTCAAAGATTATTTTCAGCAAAAGGGCAGTGAGTTTTTCTGTTTGTGCCATGTGCGTTTGTACTGTGGCTTCAGAGATACCGGAGTTGATTGTGGAGTGTTTCATGTTTTATAGATTAAAACAAGTTAAAGGTGCTCTATGTAACTTTCTCTCGGAGGGTCGGCCACCTGTTTGTCTCCATGGGCCTGTTATTGCTTTGCCTCGAGTATTCCACAGTATGGCATTGGCTTATCTGTCTCCAATGAGAGAAGCAGGTGACAAGTTACAGGTCAGATCTGTGGAGAGGCAAGCCCGCACCTTTCAAGCAACGCAGCGCTGATTTCAGACAATACAATATAGCAGATAGCGCAAGGACTGGCATAGAGAATGAGCGTTCGGCTCCAGCGTTCGGCTCCAGTCAAATGAAGCTCATCGAGGCTGGCAGTTATAGGGCGAGTTTGGAGCAGAGTTCCATATTTGGAATTCCGACCGCGAGTATCATAGCAACTAAAGAGTCAATCCGTCTCTTGTGTTCGTATCTTGATTTACGGACACAAAAGTGAAATAAAAATATCATGTAGATCGGGTTAATACAAACATTTTAAGACCAAAATGATGAGCCTAACAGCAGAAGTTACGGAGAGAGGGGCGACAGCTTTTCAATAGAAAGTGAACTGGAACCAGCGTCGATGGAGCTGGAAGCGCAGCCCATGCTCACTTCCTATTTGGAACCCGGCGGCTAGCAGGTTAGCTATGTCAATTTATATAAACAGTCTATGGTTGAGATGTATCGCTACGATTGTAAAAGTGTTTTAAAAAATGGTTCTCTAATAACACCACAAATTCTGAGCTTTGGACACAGACATTCAACTGTCTTTGTTTAGTAAGGATTGGAAGTAGCGCCTTAGGCAGAACTTTCATCCTTTCTCTTAGTGTTTCTGCTAATACCAACTTTATTCTCATGGTTTTCAGATTGATCAGAATTTAGCACTGTTGCCATAGCGATTAACAATTCATAACAACAAAATATTCTCTTATCTTCTCTTATCTTTTGAAAAGTCCTCAAAAATGGCAGCTATAAACAGAAACTCAACCCCATAAATACTGCACATCTAAAT
>KN469848.1:67392-78720 GCA_000787095.1 Periophthalmodon schlosseri
TTTTTTTCTTCATTATTATGCATTTTTTGGCTGGTGTGATTTATACTCCGGTGCGACTTATACTCCAGAAAATATGGTAAATAAAATCCCATTTGCCTGTCACTTTTTAAAGCGCCGGTATCTGATTTTAATGTTTTCTTGTCAAGGTAAAAACAAAAAAAATCATATATAAGACACTATCCCACATAGTTGTTTCTATGTCATGGTACAATATCACAGAAAGGACTAACTGGGCGGGGCTAAAAGTTTAAACTAAAACATGTTCCTGATGCATGGTTTGAAATCAGGTACAGAGGCTTGAAAATAACGCTAGCTGCTCACACAGGCTAGCCTTTCAAGTGCTACAATGTGTCTGTCTCGTATAAAGGTTTCACATGCACAAAGGCTGTTAGCTTTGACTCTGATCAGTTAATATCTAACAGCATATGATGGGCAGGCCGTAATCCTTTATCTCCACCTGGCAACCCCCGCACGCTCACTGGAATGCCTTTCACTGACACCCATCTGCGGCGGCCATGTTTTTAATCTGTTCAGGAAGCCGCAGAAACGGGTGCAGTGACAGCCTCAGATCCAGGAAGCAGACCTTGTCAGTCCCACAATGCATCTGATCTGACATGTGTGTAGAAGGTGCAGGATACTGGTAACTTATAATGGATGTGTGAAAGAACTGGCAAACTAGTCTCGTGGATGGTCATTGTAAACAACAGAGCACTTGTCAATTCAAGGACAGAAACAGAAAACAGTGATTTGAATTCTTAATATTTATAGTTTCGTATAGTTGTGTCACAGTTCTGCCTGTTTATGTTTATCCCCAGTCCAGCTCCGTTTCCCAGCCTGTTCCGGTCCTTCTTTTGCTACCTCCCTGTTTTCCCTGCAGCTGCCGTTCATTTGCTAATTAGCCCAGGGTTGTCTATATATACTCCCTCTGTTCATTCAGTCGGCGCTAGATTGTTGCTCAGTCAAGAGCAACACTCAAGCTCTGTATCTGAAATACTCTGTCGTTTGCGTTTCTGCAATTCTGTATCCTGTACCTGTATTAGTCCCTGTCTGAGGGACCTGTTCCTGAGTTTACTTTCCTGTTTCCCAAACTGAATCCCCAAAGTGGAAGAGATTTGTGTTGATATTAAATGAGACATTCATTCCTCAGTTGTGTATTGCCTTATTTGTCTTATTAAGAATTACCTGTTTGAAGGACACTTTCTGTTGCAAGAAGTTTGACTGTATATTTTGTGTTGCATTTGAGTCCAGTTTACCTGTGTGATAGTTGTATTAAAAAACCCCAGAAATAACGTTTACTTTCAAGCCAAGATGCATGCCATTTGGATTTTTGTGACTCCTTAAAACTGCTTTCAACCGTGTTATAACAGTGTTCCCTCATCAAAAAAAAAACAAAACCTGAAGTTCTATTTCGCTCCATTCATGCTACTTTGATAAATCCTGTTAACTAATCAAATCAAATCAAATCCCAGGATTGTTATGTCACAGATAAAGGTCAGTTGGTCTCTTGCTCCATTTTTAAATCCATAAATAATCAGCAGACACTGAGCATTTCTGCTGTCAAATCACGTTCATTACAACTACGTGCTTACATTAGCATGTCAGGGCAGGTAGCCAACCCTTGATTTTGTTGGGTTTTTTTTTTTTTTAATGGTAATGGCAATTCCATCTGCTGGCAGTAGATGACATGCTAACACCAAATCCAGATGAGTGAATGCCTGACATATATACACTTTGTTTTCAATTATACGTTATATATGTTTCCTGTTTCCTGTTAAGTCGACTTGCATATAAGTATAATTTGCATACTCCACTGAATCAACACCAATACGTTTTAAGTGGATCAAATGATAATCAACTAAGGGCACTGTAATTAAAATATTTTTGAAGATTTTGTGGCAGTTAGCAATCAACACTTTCAGCTAATATATTGAGCAATGTGCCAAATATGGCCTTCCATACTTCAATTTTCTAATGACGATCTGTGCCTGCACCAGGGCATTAGCAAGTGGATAACTGGTTAGCTTTTAGCCGCAATCAGTTTCAGAAAAGCAACAGGATGAATTTGTCATTTCAAAATCTACTAATGTCAGTGTGTTTGAAAATGGACAATAGCCATTTTCAGTTTACGTGGTATGGTATAGCTATTGGTAGTTTAAAGGGCCCGTATTACCTACTTTCTGATGTTATATTCTTGTTTCCTCATCAAAAACATACCTGGACAAACAAAACAAGCAAACAAACCCTGCATATTTAGGCTGAGTTCTTCTCTCAAACAGAAAACACTACGTTCCACCTTGTGACGTCAACGTGCTCCACCTTACACCTTCACTATAATCATCTAGATAATTTACGTATGTTTATACTTCACGTATGTTTTTGATGAGGTAACAATATTATAACATGGCTTACAGCTCACAAGAGTCAATTTTGTATAATATGGGACCTTTAAGCCACTACATTTTTCTGATATTAGTTCAGCAGACATGGCATTATAATTTTATTTTTTTTAGTGAATACAAGTTTAGCTTTAACAGCAACACAGCATTTTCGTTGTATTAGCTCCCTTATTACAGGAAATACAGCTATTTTCTCATCCAAATGACATGCAGATCCCATCACTCCTGGAAGGGTCTACACATCAATGCATTTTTTTGCACAGCACTAGCAGCCAATTAGCATGTTGGGGCTTGAATTCCCCAGAGATGCCGGTGTCATGACTGAAGCCCATGTATTCGGAGCTGTCTGTTCTGTCCGGTAGAGTGACAGGTGAGGCGCAGTGGCAGAATGGAGGTAATGATGACTCAAGGAAAGAGACACGCACTCACCTGCTTTACATTCTGCGCACTTCTGTGTTTTTACATGGCTGCAGGGGATTTCACAGGATGTTCTGTATATAGGGTTGATGTTAATGATATTCAAATGGATTTACACGCCATGCAGTTATATCAAAGGGGGGATATATGTGTTAGGTTAGCGTCATAATGTAATGCTTCATATTGCAACACTACATCTAATTATTCTTAATAAAGCATGAAGATGGACTTAAATCATAATGAGCAAAGAGTGTATTAAGAATTTTTCAAGCTTAGGGTATCGCCATCTGTCAGAAGAGAATAACAATGTATAAAATGTATTTATAAGGGACTACGGCGATAGACTTGATATAGGAACTTTTAATACAAGATCTCATGATTGTCCAAGTCTAAAAATTGGCCACGCTAGAACTGAAATGGGGGGAAAAAAACTTTTGGTTATTTTGTATATATACAGTCTTAAATGACTTTTAAACGTGGGACAAAAAGCGCAGACCACAGACATGAGGAGAATCATGAGATTCTGAAGAGAAGAGACCACACACTACAAGCTAAAAATGTCATGGCTTTACTTAGGACCCAAAAGCAGCACACAACTGGTAAGTAGTTCAACTGTTTATTATCCAGGCTAGTAATCAGGTAACTTTGGTAAATATCAGGCTGGGGGTTCCAAACGTGCAGGCAGCTTCCAAAAATAAGACAGAAGCACCTGGACACAGGACTACGCAACTAACTGGAGAAGTATCAACGACGAAATGGCAACGAGTGCATGAATAAACAGGCGTCTTATACTGCAAGTAATGAGGGAAATTGGATTCAGATGGGCCAGTTGCCAGATCAGGTAAGCCGACGCCCAGGTGGGAGGAGAGACAGACAACACAGAAGGGAGGGGGAGACAACAGGGGAAACAGTCCAAGGGAGGATCCTGACAAAAAACAAACTAACAAAGCTAGCGAACTTGCATCAGCCGTTTCCTGTCTAGAGTGAAATGACGCTCTCATCTGTTCAAAAGAGTATTGGACGTCTAGTTTAGATGCAAGTCAAAACTGTGATATTATTAGCTGTGAAATGTGGTGCAATAGTTCAGATAAATGCTTTTAATGCACAGAAGGCTGGCCATAAACTACACAGGAAGTAGAGTCGTGTTTACTGTAACAGCAGCTTCACCTCGATCCTCCCTGTGTGGATTTATGTCAGACACACGTTAGGATCTGCCCTCGCCTTTATACTTTTAAAAGAACACTTCAAACTGGATTAATAGTTCTGTTTTGTGGACGAATAAGAATGCTGCAGTTTAACTTTACGACCTTTAAGAGAGGTGAGTAACAAAGTCGTCTTTAAATTATTTTCGCTGTTTCCTGAGTTTGTATCTTGCGCCTCTCTGCTCTGTTTTATTGGCTGTTGCCGTGGTGATATGACCAAGCAGCTCAGAGTCACACTGACACAACACATATGAGGAGCGCAGCGGATTCAAAAATCACATACGAGGAATTCGGGGAGAAGCAAATCAGGTTTTAAATCGAGCAAATGATTCTGTAGTGTGAGAAAGGCTTTAGATAGATCTTCATCCCATGGCCTGAAAATTGGGTGATACAGCTTTGAGAGTTGATAAAAGAGTAGGGTGATCAGATTTTCAAAATTCAAAACTGGGACGCACTCGGGTTGGGACGGTTGGTATAAATAAAACTGAAGAGAACGGTCATAACCTGAGGGACTCTACTGTATTTTAGCTGAACAAATGACTAGATATTGCGCTCTTTTTTCTGTTGGCAGAGATCAGATTGGTCAAGAATAGGGACATTTCTTGAATAAAACTGGGACAAATGAATGGTTTTGGATAAATCTGCTGGGACAGGGGACACAGGGCTCAAAACTGGGACTGTCCTGCGTAAATGGGGACATCTGGCCATCTCATCCAATAGACATATCGATAGTACTGCATACTGCATATGCAAATGGTGGTTGCCTTCTGACATGTAGCGACACGCTGCTATCCCAATGCTAACTCTATACTTCCTTTTTGTAAGTTAACAGTGACAGTTGCAATATATGCACAGAAATACAGCTTTAAAACAGTGAGGATGAGCCAATCGAATAGTAATGATTTCCCTCCTCAAACTAATTATAAATTCTTCAACTCATGCTCATCCAATAACACAACCATCGAATCATAATAGCGAAGCCAGAGTCCTATTGATAGTTCTCTCACATCAGGCGGTACGTGGTGTAGTAAATGTAGATGAAGCTTTGAAGCTCCACTTTGAGGTGCTACTTCAAAGAAAAGATATGGGGTAAATGAGGAGCACAACACTCCAACAGGGCAGAAAAGACTGACGCAAACATGCTACTAAACATGTAAACGTGCACATTAAAGACAGAGAGCATGCTGGGGAAACGGTCCATCGATCTGATCCAAAACGGTGGCCTACCTTCTATGTAAAACCAAAGGCGGCTATGAGCTAGTGCCCCGCTGAGCAATCAAAGGGGAGGTAAGTATGTAGATTCACATAAAAATGCTAGTTTAAAGGAACTGTATGTAGCCTGCAGATAGAGGACACAAGTTTTCCTGAGTATGTGAACAGGCCTCGTCTCGTGAAAGCTCAGAACCTCCAGAATTCATTCAGAAGCTGTACTGGCACTGATTAATGATGGCTGCAGGTGCTGGGTTTAGGTAGTTAGGATTCAGATCAGAGAGTTCTTTTAGGTTTAAACCAAGTGGATTTCTGCATTGAAACTGGCAACCCAGATAATAGACTCATGCGAGGCTCATTCTCCATTCTGTTTGGGTAAGTGTCTTGAGAGCCAAAACACCAATTATAACACAAAGAAATGAGACATCACGTCCAATGTTTTTGTAAGTCAGAATAACTCGGCATTACAAATGTTATCAAAAAGCTATATTTGATTTGAACATATCAACTTTCTATCTGGGGGCATAGATAGGACAATCTTACATACAGTTCCTTTTAATCCACTAGTGTTTTATAGGTTTAATTCATTCAACCACAGTTATTAAAAGTAAAAGTCATTTTGCAGTCATGAATAAAGAAAAAGTATTGCTCTTAATAAGTGGATTTAGAAGTTTGCTAATTTCGGTGCACAAAAATGTCAAAAATTTGTTTAAAAATAGATAGAGGTACTGAATAAAATAGTGCAGTGTTTCATGGTAAAAGCAAAAAGTTAAATCTGTCAACCGGACAAAGAGTTGTAAGAGTGAAGATGTTTTGCTGCTCATTCAAGCCGCTTCTTCAGTTCTGGTCAGATTCCTGGTGGACACTGCCTTATATCTATCTGAAGGGAGGAGCTAACTACACTGTAAACAGCTATTGTTTACAGTTTCTGTATGTAAGCTAGGTCTGTTGAGCTACACTAAGTGTGCACTGTGCCTGAGACCTACTTGCCATAATCATTCAGCTCTTAATGGATCTACTGGCTAGCTCTGTTGTCCTTTGTTTCCTTTGTTTGCTTTGGGTCTGAAGATGGAGTTATAGATGGGGGAGAGATGATGTCAAAGGCCCCCATTCCTGTTCAAGGAAGGATTGTGTTTCCTAACAAAAATTACTATGGATCAGACCTGGAAATTACACAGTCAGTGCAGTGTTTCCCAAAGTGGGGGGCTTAGTAGTATTGCAGGGGGCCCCCCAAAGATTGTCCACACAACAAACAAACTTGACTTTTAAATCAACTTTACATAAGATGTTTTTATTTCTTTATATTAGTATTAAGCCCATGGGGATGAACTGTTTTAGAAAACATTCTTTTAGACGTAGTAGTAAAAGAGAAATTCTGGTCAAATTGCTGGTGGACACTGCCTTAAATCTATATATGTAAGGGAGTGTCCAGCAGTAATCTGACCAGAACTGAAGAAGCGGCTTGGATGAGCAGTGAAACGTCTTCATTCCTAACAACTTTTTATCCATTTGACAGATTTGATTTTTTTTTTTTTTTTTTTCCATCGATCATACCTGAGCGACCGAGGGATTACAGACATCTTTGACATGCAGTGTAGTTTGAGAATGGGCTGAAATGGTGATTTTGAAACTGAATTTTATGAGTAGATAATATTGCGTAGAAACATATTTTCACTGGGACTGGATGTGAGATGATTTCAGGAAACACTACGCTGATGCCAATAATTACAGTAACATATGCAGATAAGGGTGAGTCATTATAATGGTACATAGCACCTATCTGAAGCATATTGCTGTATGTGTTAATGCTATCTATCGAAATACTGCAAATACTACATTTAGGTATGTTTCTTTCTGTCCATGTTCCCAGTAGAACTTTGAGATGAGCAGACCAGATGGTTTTGGATGTTTCAAGGTCTCAGCTAAAAACTCGAGGGGGCTGGGCTTTTGCTGGGCTATTCTAATACAGAGAGACTGTTCCAGAGTCTGGGACCAGCTACAATCTTTAAACACTTTTAAATCTTTGTTGAAAACTCATTTGTTTGCACTGGCTTTTAACACAAGCTGAGCGGGAAACTTGCAAAAACACGATAAGACAATACAAGTTTTGTTTTATAAGACTGGACTTTATATCGCCTTTGTACAGAACTTTCGGCAGCTGTGGTTGTTTTAAAATGTGCTTTATAAATAAATTTGACTTGACTTGACCGTTTCAAAATATTTAAATCAGTCTTAAACTTGTCAAGATTGCCTCTATGCCTACCTCTAGCTAATAATACAAGAATACTGGAATTACATAATAATAAAAAAAAAACAACAACTATATCTAGAGTTGGAACTAAACACAATGAACAAACTATACAAGTACTTTTGACTTTGAAGGACTTGACGTATATTACAACCCCATAAACGTGTGTATATCCCATATTGCCTGCACATTTAGTTCGTGATATACTTCTTATTGACTATGGAGGGACTCTGGATCAATTTTAACACAACACAAGACTATTCCTACTGGTAGCTTCACTTTTATATCTGCGATCTCTGTACCGTTTTATTTTCTTTATAAATGAAGAAATCAATACACATGCAAGTCCCCCACGAGCTCGCGTCCTCAGACCCTGTAAACATATTTCCTATTTACGTTCTTCAGTGATAACGGCTTATCTCTTCAACCTTGTCTTTGCCCAAGATGTAATTGGGTCTGTGTGCTTTCAAGATCA
Organism: Periophthalmodon schlosseri; assembly: GCA_000787095.1. NCBI lineage: Eukaryota > Metazoa > Chordata > Actinopteri > Gobiiformes > Gobiidae > Periophthalmodon > Periophthalmodon schlosseri. Next base: position 75,340 of record KN469848.1, read on the forward strand.
TATTCTAATACATGCAGAATCACAGTGTTTTTGATTCACATATGCAGATTCCACACTGCACATTGACTTGTTTGTGAGATTTCACTGCCTGCTCTCTCCTGGGTCTTGTTTGCACTTCGCTCTTTCAGGCTGTTGTGCCACTTACCTGCTTTTCTCACGTGTGTTTTTTTTTTTTTTTTTTTTTTTTTTTTTTTTTTTTTTTCCTTTTTCCTCTGGCCTTGTAAACCTGATAAGTTTGTCCATGTAAACGCCGGATGATTCAATATAAAAACGTTAAAAGCGAAGAAGTAGTGATGAAGACGAGGTTACAGATGTTATATATGTAGTATTTGTGGTTTTTGTAATATTTTATAGAAATTACTACAGATGAGAGAAACAGACAAACAAATCCATCATTTTGTGGAAAGAGAAGTCTCATTCCAGCTTATCCGGCAAACTGGCCCCGGATAAGGGCAAGAAATTTATAAATTTTTGCCAGAAATGTGCCGCCATTATGGTTCTAGCTCCTAATGTAAACAAATGTAAACTCTAAGGGAAACTTGGATTAACTGACCTAATTATCAGTATTCGTATCAGAGACTCCCAGACTTCTCTCACAACAGACACTTCCTCCAGCTCCTCCGGTGGGACCCCAACGTGTTCCCAGGTCAGCCGAGAGATATAGTTCACAACGTGGCCCTGGGAGAGACCCAGGACACACTAGAGCTGGCCTGGGAGCGCCTTGGGGTCCCAGCTGGGGGAAGTGTCTGGGGTGAGAGGGAAGTCTGGGAGACCCTGCTAAGACTGCTACCCCCGGAAAAAAATGGATGGATGAATGGATGGAAATCAGTTTTCAGGTGATTTTGAGCTTTCAGTTCTTAGCTTCTTCTCTTGTTATTTGATACATCCAACATAGCACCACTAGCCCCAATATCTATGCTGATTGCATGACACAGAAAACATTAATTTCTTCATCAAAACATAACCTGTGTGTGTGAGAAGCAGTAGAAAAATAAGTAGGAGCTATTTAATAATGTACACATTCTAAAGATACAGTATATAATTGTCTACAAAAAGATAACAAAGCACTAATTTAAAATGCATTCCATAAAAACAATTTCAAAATCAAACAATTGTTGTAATGATATTCTCATGCGTAGTGGCTGGGTTCATCATTTCCCCACCTACCAGAGGGTCAGTAGTTCAAACCTCTGCTGAGTGTCCCGTCATTGTATCCCTGTAGACAACTCGGCTATGTTCAAAATTCTCTCTGGCTGCCTCAGATGTATTAAATAAAGCAAAATAAAGGTAGAAAGAAGGTGAAAGAAAAGTTTAAGTGTTCTTGCTCACTGGACTAGTGCAAAAAACCAAAAACCAAAATCTATCTGCTGTGTGCAAGTTGATTGCATGAATACACAACTGGTCGTGCGGTTCCCTCTGCCATCTGTACAGCAGTGCACTAAGAAAATAATCTATTTAATTTCCCCGGCGAGCGCAGGTGTTATCAGTTATCTGCTCCTCAGAGACTTCTAAAGCAGATAAATGTACTTCTTCCAATGAGATAGATCCACCTTCCCACATGTGCCCCACTGTGCTGCCTTCTGGGAAACCAAGAGGAGTCCATGTTTGTGGCTTTAATACAACTGCAGCCTGACCAACTTCATTTATCAGAATCAATAAAGTGTTGTTGTGGAGACAGGCCTGACCCAAGCAGCGGATGCTGTTGGGAGTGTGTAACGTTTTGCAAAACAGCTATGGGATTTCAGTGAATACTATTTGAAATTTGAAGTTGAGCAGGCAAAAATGAAATCATCCATGTATTTATTTATACTTTTGGATATTTTCACACGTTTGCGTATAACTATATGCTACTGTGTCGACGTAGGTACTCTTCTCATGGTATAAAGTCCACACAGAAGGCACCAATTTGACTTTTTCTCTCTATTTCGTACCATTTGTTAAAAAGTGCACTATGTAACTTTTTTGGAAGGAAGGCCACTTGCTTGTCTCCGTGGAGATGTTAGTGGTTTGACTTCAATATTTTATAGTATTGTAGCATTCTGGTGTAAGGAAACTCTCTGGATTTCTTCTGGTTGTTTATTTTCTGAACACAAGGGCTACTTTGGCTGTAACCCACGCCAAAACAAGCGCAAAACAGCAGCAGTCTCAACTCACTAAAGTCTCCAAAACAGACCAGTAACAGACGAATAGAACCTCATATCAACTTGTAACTGCTTTTGTGTGTGACATTTGGTTGCTATGCTGACAAGAACAAGAAAAAGGTCAGATCATTACACTGTATTATTAAATGTATTATCTTTTGTTTTATTGCTCAAACACACCTTGAAAACATCTCTTCTAAACTGGTTCGTATCTCCACGGATCTGACCTGCAGCTTGGTCCGGTCACGGTACCAGGCAAAGAAATGTCATCTCCACGGAGAAAAGTTACATAATGCACCTACAACATGTTGTTTTTTGACGCATTTCATTATTTTTGAACATTTGAACCAGTTTGACTAACTATGATGAGGCAGTGGTGAGTTTTGTTTTTTTTCCATTTGCAGTTTAGTCATGAGTGAAAATAAACCCAAACTACAAACCACAACTTTCATTCTACCATGAATATCTGGCTGACTGTTCGAGGTCAGTCCACTCGCACGATTCTAGAAATATAATGAACTCCAAGGCTGCAGAAGCTCTTAATGTTAAAAGCATGATTTTGCATATGGTTAAGGGTTAAATTATAAATAAAACAGTGTAGCAATAATGCAACTTGTCAGCTCCTACACATATGCTGGTGCCTACTGTTTTCGTATATGTGATTTAGCAGCTCTGAGTGTAGCTGTTGTGTACTCAACCTCCCGCTGGGTCATAAGTGTGAACAGCCATTTTAAATTAGGCCTGTACAACTGGGAGCATCTGTGTAAATTAATGTTACTTTTCTCAGCCAATTACATTCACCAAAAATTACACAAAACAGTTTGAGCATAGGCTGTATGTATAAATGGACACGGCTAACCGCTAGCCGCCGTGTTCCAAATAGGAAGTAAGCATGGGTGCGCTTCCGGCTCCATCGAATCCAATTTACCTTCCACTGAAAACTGTTGCCCCTCTCTCCGTAACTGCTGCTATCAGGCTTGTCGTTTTGGCTTTAAAATGTTCCTATTAACCCGCTCTACGTGATCCTGATATTTGTATTTAGCTATTTTGTCCGTAAAAAAACATGAACATTAATAATAGAGAAATCAGGCGCCTTCTTTCCCCGAGGTTACTCCTGCCAGTGTTATCAGCAGGCAAGGCGAGTTTATTTGTACAGCACAATTCGTACACAAGGTAATTCAAAGTGCTTTACAGAATAAGAAAGACATTGAAAGGTTTTTATTCTGCACTCTTCTCCTTT
>KN469848.1:79066-111582 GCA_000787095.1 Periophthalmodon schlosseri
AGCCAGTGCAGAGACCTGAGCACAGGACTTATGTGCTTGTACTTCCTATCTCTAGACAGGACCCGAGCAGCAGCGTTCTGGATGTACTGCAGCTGTCTTAACACTCGTTTGGAGAGTGAGCAGGCCGAGCAGCAGGTTGAATTGACAGCATTCCTAAGCGCCCGCTTCGTGCTAAACCAGCAGTGAAGGCAGGAAGGGGAGTTGCGTTCTACAGTTTCGCTCTGGATTGCCTTTTGGTTGCTATGATCCTCCAAATTGGCCCCTATAGCTGCTAGCCTCAACGAGCTTCCTTTGGCTGGAGCCGAACGCTATGGGTGACGTCAGACTCCCTTAGTCCACTGCTTTATACAGTCTATGGTGTAGACAGTATAGACCGAGTGTTGTCAGTCATTTTACTGCCATAACAGCCTCCAGCAGTCTCCAGTTCAAAGGTCATATTCAAAGGCCTACTGTACATGACCTGCCAATACTTCGATAAATCGTTGGCATATTCACTCATATTTAGATCATTCAAATAATTACACAAAAAAAAACAACTTGTAAAATGTAATTCTATAATGTAGGTGTGGGTTGTGAAGCTTGTTTTCTTCTTATTCTAAATGGCCTTATACTGGCTAATACCTGCTAAAGTTAATCGACTTTTACAATCCAGCTACAAGCATCCAGGCCTGTATCGATGACACGGCATGGCAGAGTTTATGGCTTCTATCCATGTGCCAGTTGTTGCATAAAGTTAAATTACCGGTATTCATTTTTCTTTCTTGTCAAAATTTCAGTACACCCATAAAGTTAAATTACCGGTATTCCTTTTTCTTTCATGTCAAAATTTCAGTACACATTAGGACTGTAGTCGACTGAAGAAATTCTTGTCGACTCGAAGACTTGTACTGCCAATCCATAGTTGCCTAAAAAGGGGGCGTGGCAAAAGCTCTCAAAACTACTAATATCACACAGGTAAACTGGACTCAAATGCAGCACACAGAACACAGCCAAACGTAAGTTAAGTTCAACAGAAAGTGTCCTTCAAACGGGTAATTCTTAATATGACAAATCAGGCAGATGAACAACTTTGGAGATCCCCCAGAGTGGAAGAGATTTAAGTTGATATTAATAAAGACATTTGTTCCAATCAGAAACCAGGAATAAACTCACAACAGCCTTGTTTGAATACAGACGTTGCGTGGCTCTCTTGACTGGTCAACAATCTAGCAGAGACTGGGAGTGAGTATATACAAGCCGTGTCTCAATTCAAAGGCTGCACACTTGGCTCATTTGAAGGGCGCTTACGTCACTTCTGCCACGACAAGGCCTGTCTCATTTCATGCACCCCACAACTGCGGCCGACAAATGTGCCCTGCGTTTCCATGGAGATCGGCCATGGACGATGTGTGCATCCGAGCAGACTTCGCGCACTGCTATATCCCATCATGCACCGTGCGTCACTTCTACGGGAGAAACAAGGTATATTTTCTTAAAGTTATGTAATACTAGGTACAACTGGGAAAAAATCACCTAGAACGTTATATTTCCCTTTGAAGTAAGGAATTAATCTTTCCCTTTGAATATCAATCAATCTAAACTGAAATAAACGGCTGCGACGACAACGACGACTTGACTCTTCTTCAATTAAATAAATAATTAGTTTTATTTTTAATTCTTTTAAGTGTCAATTTTAGGGAATAAGTGGCAGCTGCGGAAGGAAAAGATGGACCGGAGCAGCTGGGAAATGGAGCTGGACTGGGATAAATATGAAAACAATAGGCAGAACTATGACAATTACTGTGTCTGACTCAAACTGCACTCACAAGACTACAACGGCACAGGAGTTCATGCAAAAACAACTATTTATGAAGAAAAAGCACTAGGAAACGGTGGGTTTAATCTGCCTTTTTACTATAAATACCAAATCTTAAACACACGCACTCACTAACTTCAACTTTCTGCTGTTGTCCCACATAAATCCTTATAATCTACATAAAATGATTACTCAACTAACACAAGTTTTGGCTAAACAAGACACCATCAACTGATGAATTGACTGAACGACTACGGGACTACAGCCCTAGTGCGTACATTGTCTTTCCTTCCTTAACCCTACCATGCCCCACCTCCTCTCCTCCATGCTCCTTCAGGGCTAGCCTCCTGCCTGCGTCTAACATGCTCCACTAACACCATCTCCCTCCTCGTGACCCACTGCGCCTTGCTTACCTCTGGAGAACCGGACAAACTGCATACCCAATCACCAGCTGCTCCTGACAGCTCAAGCCCATGGAGCTGCAGACCAACGTCAAACTTCTCCATAATTCATAGCTCTAGTTAAGTCATCCACCCTTGAGTGATGTTTCAGAGAGAGAGAGAGAGAGAGGAGCGAAGGACCAGGTGGAGCGGTAACACTATGGAGGTTGTAAAGTTTGATCGGTGAGTTAATTGAAGGTGACGTCTGTGGAGGAGAAGTGCATTTGGGGTGGAGGTGGTGGGGTTTGAGTGTGATACAGGTGAAACGGGGAGAGCTCTTTAAAAATGGCTGCACTAAGAGGTTCTGAAGGGAGAGTGCCTCTACAGGATGGACAAGGTATAAAGTGAAACTACCTGCCAGTTTGTTCTTTGTGGGAAAGATTTCGATGCTAATGGTTTATTATTGGTACACGTTTGGTTGGGGTTAAGGGGTATGTTGAAAAAGATACGTTTTGTTTTTGTCTTGTACTGTCAAATTCTTCTTCTACTTCTAAACAAGAGTGAAGCGCACCCATCTCACGCAAGATTTAAATGTGATTAATGCATCAATCTAATAGTAGCCTTATGTGTAAACCGCATTGGTTTATTGCAATTATTAAAGGTGCATTATGTAACTTTGTGGGTGTACGGTCTGCCACCTGCTTGTCTCCACCTGCTCCGCCTACATGACCACAAAAAAAATCTATAGAAAAGTATAATGTCATAATGTGGAACTTTTCAGGCCACGCAATAGCATCTTCATAGAGACAAGCAGGTGACGGCCTCCCACCAGAAAAGTTACATAGTGCATCTTTAATGTTTTTGATTAACGCAAAAATGAAAAATAAAATAAAAAATAACAAAAAAAAGAAACGTAATCACAGCCATTACAATATATTTCCGCATTTTCTAAGCTTTATTAAAAACTTAAAAGTGAGCTATTTTTTGTGTTGTACTGTAGCTTATTGTAGCTTAAGGCAGCATGGACAGGGTTTTTTAATTTCCATTTATAAAGTGTGAAGTGAAGTTTTCCAGCAGGCTGTGGGTTTGAAGACACTGAATGTGACTAATTCTAAAGCGCTTGTTCAAATGCTGTTGACACTGCCAGATATGTTCACAGTTTATATAGGTGCCAGACAGTGAGGCATACACAGCTTGAGTTTATAGGAGCACACATGCATCCACACTAACAGCAGTTTAGGTGTTTACTTATATATATATATTGTGCTTGTGTCTGCTCTGTAGTTATAACATAATGAGCCACAGGTATCGTAGATTATAATTTACACATTTTAAATCACAATATTCATCTAAAACGACTTAATAAAAGCAACAAGTCTGACATCCGCGTTAGAAAACTGTGGTACGCACTGGGAGCTGATGTCGCCGTAAACAAAGGGTAAGAAAGCATGTTTTTAAAGGTAGACAATTTGAATGTGATCCTGTTGAATAGGCGAAGCAATAACATGCAGTATCCATGGAGACAAGCCGGTCGCAGACTCTCCATGAGAAAAGTTACACAGTGCACCTTTCAAAAAAACGATGAATATACAAAAATAATTGCACATTATTTGGTGTCAATATTGTCTCTATATATAGTTACAACTTGTATTAAATATGTTGTGAGTGTGACGTCACCCATAGCATTTGGCCTCGATGAGCTTCGTTTGGCTGGAGCCAGAGCGGTTATAGGGGCCAATTTGGAGTTCAAGTTTCGAGTTCCACATTTGGAATTCCGACCACAACTATCATAGCAACCAAAGAGCCAATCCAGAGCGAGTCTGTTGAAGGTAAATCTGTTAACGCTAGCGGGAGTGACCTCGAGGAAAGAAGCCGCCCGATTCGTCTGTTAATGTTCAAATCTTGATTTACGGGCAAAATAGCAAAATAAAAATACCGGGATCATGTAGAGTGAGTTAATATGAACATTTTAAGACCAAAATGAGACGCTCACAGCAGCAGTTACAGAGAGAGGGGTGTAAAGTGAATTGGAACTAGAGTCAATGGAGCCGGAAGCGCGTCCATGATCACTTCCTGTTTGGAATGTGACTCCTAGCACGTTAGCTATGTATATATAAATGGACAATCTATGGTAATTAACAAAAATAAACAGATCAGCTATAAAAAAAATGGACCTTGAGTCTGTGGATAGTTATACTGTACTTTTTTTTTTTTTTTTGGAAGATAAGAAGATAAGGCCATCATGGGGTTTTCGAGGGGGGTCCTCAAAATGACAAGAGAGACAGCTACAGTAGAGCAGACAGTAGGCTACATAAATTCAAAATAAAACATAGAAGAAACATGATTAAAGCATTTCTTCTAAATAGAAGTGCAGGCTGAGACAGAGCAGAAATGATTCAAATGCTTGGGCCACATAGTGCTCTGGAGGTAATTAAGTTGACAGCAGTCTGACTCCAGCCGCGTTGTTTTGAGTGCATAATGTATTCTGCTAATGACAGTGCGAGGCGGCTAACTGGCCTGTCGTCACGCTACACGCTAAGCACTTTAGCACTGACCACACTTAGCTCCAAGCAGCAGTCATGTGGGGGAGCGGACATTTTTAGAAGCATCATTAAGCCGAGCACTTATACACACACATTCATTTTGCCTAACTGCGTTCTATTCATTTAGCGAGGTTATGACTGTGTTTTTATTGTTACATTCTGTCTGTAAAGCTTATGGGCTATGGGAAAAAGATATACGTCTATGGGTGGGGATGGTTTATTTGATTAAATGTTGCAATTATCAGCAGTGTAAGTCTGTCCAATACAAAATATGATTCATTAAAATGTGAATTCAGAACTAAGTCACATTTTTACCTTATTAAATATTGTTGTCATATATTTGTGTATGTGATTATACTGCCTTATTTTATTAAAAAAGACAGAAAAAAAAAAAAGTGCTTCTGACTCCCTGACAGTGTATTCTCATAAGGGAGCTGCAGGGGGAGCTCTATTGCTGAAAGTTACTTTCTGCTTTAATCATGTTAATATGCTTTATTATAAAGTATGGAAAACATTGTACTCTAACTAACATCTAATTGGCTCGAGCCAGTAACGATGCAACTGGCGACGGGCATTGTTCTTTGTGGGTTTTGTTTTTTTTTAATAAGAAACCCACAAAGTAAAAAGATGTCAAAACGGCCTGACCCGACTCAAGCAATGCGCTATATCAAACAGGCTATATTAGATGGAATTTCTACCCCCACTTTGTCATATATTTAAAGTTTTTGATTCAAATGAGCCCACAATCCACATGCCACATTTAGAATCAATAGTTATCCTTTTTTGAGCTGTTTTTTTGGGGGGTTTTTTGATATTCATTAAGGTTTTCATGCAGCACACCGTCCAAAAAATGTCTTAATTTCCTGTTTCTTTGCTCACAGCCGCATGCATTGCCCTAATGAGCTAAAATCTAATCCTGAATAGAGCAGAGTAATGAGCAAATAACCAGTGGGGACTATAGCGCCCCCTATAATACACAAAAATGGTCCAAATGATTCAGTTATCACAAAACCTGGGGGATTCTTTGTATTCACCATAATATGCAAAACATGCCATATTTCTTATCGCTTAGCCTTTGGGAATAACAATATCCACAATGCAAATCTCCACAGAGAGACAAAATACTTTATGTAAAGTTATTGAAAATAGACACAAACATTATTTTGATCAAAAAAGTCAATTACACCATAGCAATATTATGCGATGAACAGGGGGAGACGGTCACGAAGCTATGGGAGGAACGTGCTCACGGTCCATCAATCGGCATTTTATTTATTTTTTTACTTTATATAATACATTTTCCTGCAACTGCGTCCTTTCCAAACTTTCCACAACCATCTCAGACGTATCTGTATAATGAAAATCTCCATTAGCATTGCTGTGCACTGAATCAGCTCCTGTTCCTGGAAAATACAATTCAGTGCATTTCATTGTAATATGTTTGCCCATATTTCTAGACCACGAGCAAAAACTGCCTCCCATTGTGTCCTATTGTACATATTTACCAAGTGTGCATTGACTAGGCTCCTCATGGCCACAGTGGTTAATGCGGACACACACACGGAACAATCAGAGCTCAGAGCAGAATACAGGCTGGCTGCCCATGTGATAACTGTGTGACTGGCAACAGGCCCCTCTCATAGAAACACACCATTGTTGTTCCGGGGGACAATTAGACAGCTCTTATTTATTTATTTTTGTAACAGATAAATTTCTGTGCCTGACAGTTTCAAAGGTTTGTTTTCATTTACAAAAATAAAGGATTGTGTGACGCAGTTAATCTCTAGTGTGATTCTTGTTTTAGCAGAAAAAACTTGCATTATAGATCAATATCGGTGCCTAGTTGCAGTTTTTACTACTGAAAAGGAAATCAGCAAAGGGTCAAAGGTCACACTATCAGAATAAAGTAATTTATTAGTACTCTGGATCTCCCAAAGTAAACATTTCACTTTGACTTTGAGTATATAGGTCTATATAACAGGTCTAAACAAGCACTAATCAAATTTTGAGAGAGATTCTAAACAAATCTAAGCCAAACAAAACTATGGATAAAATGCATTACTTTATAAATTAAACCAGCACTACTCTTGTCAATTGGATCTGACGCACCACTAAAATCATTTGCTCATTTGTTAAAGGCGCTGTACCTGGTTTTACTGTCTTAAAAACATGAAAAAGAAGAACTACTTCATTTTAAAACAGTTTGCAGTGGTCCAGTCATTCCTCACTTTACAAATGCATTCTCTAATTACTCACCACAATGAGTTTATAAGTGCATTTCACAACAGGCCAGAGCATCACAGTAATGCTAACAACAACTAGCATGCTAACAGTGAACTTTACACTCTGGTTGCCTTTACAATATATCTGTAATGGGGGAAGAAAAAATTTACTTCTTTATAAAAATTGACTCTTGTGAGCTTTAATAATACAGAATTACTCAACATTATGACATGGCTTAGTCTGTCTACATCTCCAAAGCTCAAAATGCTCTGTTCCACCTTGTGATGTCATGAAGCGTTAGTTTTCAAGTTAACAGCTCCTTTTACCTTTAGTTCAGTAGAGATTGGCAATTCCAGGGCTGAAATCATCCAAATGATTCGAGTGAAGGTGCATGGAGTTTAAAAACACAGTGGAGCACTTTCTGTATTACCACATGACATCTGTTTGAGAAGAACTCAGCCTAAATATGCGGGATTTGTGTGTTAAACATGTGTGAATGAAACCAAATACAACTCCAGGTATATTTTTGATGAGGAAACAACATAACATAGATCAGAAAATAGCGTAATATGGGCCCTTTAAATGAAATAAATCTGTGACAGCCCCATAGACTGTATATAAATGGACAAAGCTAATGCGCTAGCCGGCGCGTTCCAAACAGAACATGCTCATGGGCGCACTTCTGGCTCCATCGACTCGGGATCCAATTCACTTCACATTGAAAAATTGTCACCCCTCTCTCAGTAACTGCTGCTGTCAGGTTTGTCATTTTGGTCTTGAAATGTTTGTATTAACCCGCTCTACCTATCCCATCTATCCTGGCATTTTTCTTTCGCTATTGTGTCCGTAAATCAAGATATGAACATTAATAACAGACAAATCAGGCGCCTTCTTTCCCTGAGGTCGCTGCTTTAGCAAGAGGTTTGATTGACAGCGCCCACTCCCCATAAACCAGCGGTGCGGGCGGGAAGAGGCGTTACCTTCAACAGCCTCGCTCCGGATTGGCTCTTTGGTTGCTATGACACTCCAAATATGGAATTCGGCTCCAAATTCGTCCCATGACTATTAGCCTCGATGAGCTTCATTTGACTGGAGCTGAAGGCTATGGGTGACGTCACACTGCCTTAGTCCTTTTCTTTATACAGTCTAAGGACAGTCCGTTTAACATGTTTAACATCTAGCTCAGTGGAACGCTCACTGGTTGGAAATATTTAAAAAAGGCATAAAATAAATGCATGTGTGGGGAAATCTTGGAGTAACCACATTCCGCACTCGCACGTCTCTGCAGCTGACAGCTTAGCCCGAGCATCCACGCGAACCATGTGCTGATAAGAGCCTTCACACCTCAGCAGCTCTGCTCTCTCTCTGTATGGTCAAAGGAAGTGGTGACAGCTCACTCAAGCACAGGCCGCTTATATAGGGGCATTACCCTATGTAATGTAGCGGCTATTATGGACGGGTTAGCATGTAGCAGCAGAGAGGGCAGGGGACTACTTGGTATGCAGAGAAAATGCTTGAATGGACTTTGCAAGTAAGGGAAAAAAACACAAGGTTTTATGCATTTTATTACAAAATCACACATCAGTTATTTACTTAAAGCAAGTCTGTTATGCAAAATCGTCTTTTCAGAGCTTTTACCCATGTTATAGTTGTTTCCCCTTCTCATTTACTCTCTCAAAGTAGTGTTTTCTTCAATTTTATTTTAACTGGTGATATGCATAGGATTCTGCAGCGTCACGTAGTCATTTTGGTATAAATTAAAAAAAAAAAAATCTGATACTCGCTAGCGTGATGTGCAGCTGTCCACAGGAGGGGCCACAGCTACACGGCTCTTTGTTGCGATGACGTTTACGGCGACGTCGGCTCCCGTTGGGCACCGCAGTTTTCTAACGCGGAAGCCAGCGGACTTGTTTCTTTTATTAAGTCGTTTTAGATAAATTTTGCGATTTAAAATGCGCAAATTATAACATAATGATCCACGAGTGTCATAGATTATAACTATTTTTAAAGAAGATGTTTTGTGCTTGTGTCTGCTTTATATAAACTCTCAGACAAAACAAAGCCTGAGATTCGAGTAACTTAATGATTTTCAATTTCCTCATAGTAGCTGCAGTTTGAGTGAGTGCTCTTTTCTTTGTGGCCTTCATTGGTACATGCTCCGGTTTCCAATTTTAATTCAATTTTCAAAAATAAAAAAACACAAGTGTTGGCCTCTGTTTCATGCTGATGTGACGCTACCTTGATTCACTAGGGGTTATTTTCTATTGCATTTTAAACAAAAGCTAATTCAATCCAACCAATGAGATATAAGAGGTGTAAGTTATATGTATTTATTTACTGATTACCTTGTGAAGTCGAAATGCTAATATTACTAATACCATTGTAGTGACCTGATATTTGATGTGAGGTCTATTCGTCAGTTACTGGTCTGTTTTGGAGAATGGCTCTAGTGAGTTGAGACTGCTGCTGTTCCGCTCTTGTTTTGGCGCGGGTTACGGCCTACAGTAGCCCTTGAGTTTGGAAAATAAACAACCAGAAGAGAATTTGGCGTGTTTTCTTACACTGCGCTACAACACGATGCCTTGGATTTGATTGAAACTTAGACACGGTGAACTGTCTTGCCCAAGGACACAATTACTATGCACCGGTTGGAACTGGAACTTTGGCTTAACGTTCCCTACCCAATAACAAACATACCACGCATTATGCTGCCGCCTACCGAAGCCTGTTCACCTTTCAGTGCTATTTCTCCTTTACCATAATCCCTCCATCTTTCCAAAGAGTTAATGTGATTCATACTGTAAACCTCTTGTTGTCTCAGAATGGATTGCTGGGCTGGCTGATGACTCACAAGCAGTGTTTGGCATCCACCTCCTCTCTTAGAATTATAGGGGCTGTGTCCAACCTCTTTGTTTCCCGCTATCTGACAGCAAAGACCACTTTACCAATCAAACGCCGGGTACTATTTCCTTCCCCTTATCTCGTCTAGTGCCTTGTTTTGTTCATGACGTGGATAAGATGATGTAGGCCGAGGGTAGGACGTTCAAATAAATGCTTCACTTTGGCCCTATAATTCAACCATTATTGGGTTATTTAAACTATACAATTTTACTATGGCAGGCCAAACAAATCTTCGCAATAGGTGGATAATTCTATATTATCGGATAAGGGCGACAGTAGTTATGTTGGTAGAGCGTTTGTGTTCACTGATCCGAAGGTTGGCGGTTCGAATGCTCGCTCTCGACGTAAACATCATTGGTTGAGCGGTTAGATCCAGTGACCCACAGGTTGGCGGTGTGATTCCAGCTCCCACAGATGAATGCGGTTGTTGTGTCCTTGGGCAAGACACTTAACTCACCTTGTCCCCAGTGTCTCTGTACACGGGTGCGTGAGTGTATGTGTGTGTGAATGGTTCTTTTGATGTAAAGCGCTTTGACTGGCTTGAACGTGGAAAAGTGCTATATAAAAAATGTGACCGTTATGTATCTTGTTCTTCTTGTTCTAAACATGACATTTTGTATTAAGTTTACAGTCTGAATTTTATGGGTATCTAAGTAAAATAATTAAAATACATACAGTTCCTTGTACTATAGTTTCTTATGAATAGACCTTAGTTTTCATCATACCTTTACAGTTTCGGCTGCACTCTGCCACCTTCCCCAGAAGTGTTACGTGAAGTTGCTGTGGTGTGTCTTGTCAGCCGACTGAAACAGATTTTGGCGCTGTCGTCCTGCTTGGACTGCAGATGGATCTGTTGTCCTGCAGCGCCGAGTTCTTCAGAGATGTATCCCAGGTATGTGAAAGTTATCAGCCCCCTCATCCCGATTTACAGTCTGGAGGCTGAGGATCTGGATCTCTTATAAAAAACAAGTCTGTTCATAATAGACTATTTATATCAAAAGACCCAATGAATCTAATCAGAAGTTCCCCTTATTCTAAACTACTAGACCGGTCACGATAAGAAATTTAGAAGTGCGATATATTGCCTAAGTAAATATAGATAAACGATAATACTGAAACAAAAACCATAAAGCTGAATTATCCCTCCAAAAGTATTCTTAATCTACAATATTGTTAAAAATATGAACTGCGATAACTAAATAACAGAACGCAACACTTAAGTAGTTAGTTTGCATCTATAATAAGTCTCAAATCTCATTGTAGAACAGAAAAATAACCCAACTTTTCCCACTAGTGGAAGGAAAAAAGTCCCCACAATAAATATTGACCCAAAAAGTACTGTTCCCTCTGTCATGTATTGAACGAGAAGTCGATATAGTAATTGTGGTAACAGGCCTATACACAACTGTTCATGAGAGAGAAGTGAAGAGGTGGTGTGGAAAAAAAATACAGCGAAGACAGAAGCAGATTTGGAAAGAGATGGAATCACGTAGTAGGGAGTTACCTTAGACAGACCAGTCCTTAAAGCTCAATCATGAAATAAAAAGAATTGTGGTGGTAGATTTGAAACCATCTGAAACCACTCTCTAAAATGTCAGTGATTTTTCTTGCCGCGTTATTCAGACGACATTGTGTAGTTACAATGTCTTCCTCTAACCCAAGCACTTTCAGTTTGGGTTAAAATGAACCAATGAAAGAATCAAACCCTCAATCTTCTCGCCGGGTGGTGGTATCACTAACCACTCTGCCACCGTGCCCATTTATGTGATTGAATTTCAGCTCTACGGTAAAAGTGCTGAGAGGTGTGATACATGTTTGAAAGTTAATTTTAGCGAACAACTTAAACTTCTGCCACTTCAGCTGCTTGTGAGACTTTCCCTGGGCGGTTCTACTTAGATTTTTTTAAACCAAGAAGCTCACCTTTGTACCCGCGCTCATTGTTCAGAGTCAGTTTGCAGACAGGCAATTTACCTTTTGTAGTAGAGTACATTTTGTGTGTATCCGACCCCTTGTAACCCTTCCCGACTTCAAATAAAAGTGAGACAGTGATATTGCCTTTAACTGGTTGTGTCTGGGCCCACATACTGCACTTTATAACAATATTGCAGGAGAATGTTTTGCTTTAACACATTGCATCACGCTAATGGGCAGAAATGGGTTTCGCTTCTGCTGCTGGTTAAACACAGGGTTTAAACGCAGGTCGAGAAATTTCTGGAGATGATGTCTTGTCCAATTATAGCTTGGGTTTATGGTCTATTTTGCCTCAAAGTTTTGTAGGAGGGGAACTGTAAATGAAAGTGCTTTAAGTGCCTCGAAGGTGGAAAGGCGCTATATAAAAATGTGACCATGTACCATTTTACCAATTTATTTGAGAGAGAAAACAAATGTGTCTAAAATGTAAGTTGTCAATCGTTGTTATCCATTCATGAGAAGTTAACTTTCCACTCGAATCCGTAACAATACTTAAGGTGCACTGTAGGCCTATAACCTTTTCTCAGGTGGAGCGCCTCTCAGCTCTCGTCTCCATGGAGATGTTATTACTTTACGTAGAATGTTCCTAATGGCACTGAACTCTTCATGGGGACGAGCAGGTGATGCCACTAGACCAAGTTCTGAGTCAGATCTATGGAGAGAAGACCCTGCTCACAGTAAGAGTGCATGTTGACACAGACGGTCCATGCGTTTGGCTCATTAACTAATCCACCGGTCAATCACACTGAGATTGAATGTTGACCAGACTCACGTCTTGTATTCTGGGTCCCAGACAAACGCTGTATACCATTATATCTGATGAAAAGGGAGACGAATAGCAACATACACGGAACTAATTTCGCTGTAGGTTCGTCAGAGTCTTTTCACAGTACAAAATATGTATATATAAAATATTTGGGATCAGTTTGTGTCTTTTGATAACTGCCTTTGAAAATAAACTTCAACTATATTTATGACATGCTCTTTGACCCTTGTCCATCCCACTAACGACTGGTTTTATCCACCTGGAACAAAAGACATACAGGTCACGCAGATTGCTTTCAGACAACAATGTTTACATTTCACTTCTGGCATCATAGTCGATAATCTTTAATGGGAGGAAATTGGCCTGTCCCTGGAGTGATCTCTTCCATTGACTCACCATAATTCACCGCCTCTTTTCTAATGCCCTTGAATGCATCAGAGCGGACGCTGCAGCCTTCCCATAATGAGGCCGGTGTTTCCGATGTGGGAGGGGCCAGGGGAAGTCCCGGCAGGGTGCGGAGAAAATGGAAAGATCTGAGAGAGGTTTCCAAAAGAGGTGAATGGGAAGCATCAGGTCAGCGTCAAAAAGACTAAGCCAAATAATCATGAGGAAATACATCAATTTGCAATTTTCTCTGACAATTTCTACAGTATGTGATATTTTCAATAAAGATCATAGACTGTATAAAGAATTAGACTAAGGGAGTGTGATGTCGCTCATAGCGTTTGGCTCCAGTCAAACGAAGCTCATCGAGGCTAGCAGTTACAGGGGCGTATTTGGAGCCGAGTTCCATATTTGGAATTCTGACTTCGAGTATCATAGCAACCAAAAGCCAATCCGGAACAAGGCTGTTGAAGGTAAAGCCTCTTGCTGCCCTCACCGCTGGTTTAGCATAGAGCAGGCGCTTAGCAACAGGTTTGATTGACAGTGTTGCTAACGCTAGCAGGGGCAACAAGCAAGAAGGTGCCTGATTTGTCTGTTATTAATGCTCATATCTTGATTTGCAGACACAATAGCGAAATATAAATAACATGTTTTTATTAAATCGCTCTACATGATCCTGGTAAGACCAAAATGGCGAGCCTGACAGCAGCAGTTAGAGAGAGGGGTGGCAGCTTCTCAATACAAAGTGAATTGGAGCCAGAAAGTGCCCATGATCACTTCCTATTTGCAACGCGGCGGCTAGCACATTAGCCATGTCCGTTTGTTTATATATATACAGTCTATGATCAAGATCCAGTTGACAGTACACATTTAAAACACGTCCAGAAGCTTTACAATGCAAGAGAAGACTGACTATTTGACTGCAAAACCACTAGCAGAATCATACAGATTTCAGAGTCTTTGTAGAAGTCTAAACTATGAGTTTGCATGTTTTATTTATAATAAGACAACAATAGATGGGTAAAGGTAAAGGACTCACAATTTTCTAAGGGTGACCGTGTTCATGAGAAGTGACTTATGGTAGTGATGTTCATGACTGAAACGGCTCTTTTGAATGGCTCCTTAACATGAATCGAATCTCACTGAAAAAGAGAAATAAGGTTTGACTCTTTTCAAAAATGAAACAGCTCAGTGAGACCTTTTTGCACATAAAGTGTTTTGTTTTAGTTGTGTATTTTTGATAAATTTGAACTTTCTAATATAAAAAAACCAAAACATTATTTCAAAGGGTAAAAATAGTCCCCAAGTTTGGATGATTAATAGAATCTTTTGAAAAGGGCTTTTAACAGTCCAAAGATTCCAAAGACGATGACCTCTGTGGCTGTATTACTACATAATGCCTTAAAATTACCTGAAATATATTTTGCAGCTGAGTTCACTCTTTTCGACCCCATAAACTGTCTAACACTTTACCAACAACAGCCGGAGGGTCCAAACATATAATATTGAAGAATTCCATTAGCACTGAATTGTTCAAAGAGGATCAGTGGACTGTTTTTGGGCAAAGAGACGTCAACTATCGCTTTCCTTTTTAAAACAAAAACGGGTAAGAAAGACGCCACACAGCAGCTGCCACCAGGGATTGGCAAAGTGAAAATGAATGAAAATTGAATAAAGCAGGATTCAATATCGCACTACACGAGCAGATCAGCGTGAGTAGATTTGTCTGGTCTGGAGCCGAGACTTCTTCCTGTGTCATTCGGGGAGATTCCAGCACAGCGGGAACACCAGAGGGCTGCTTGGTCTGTTTGGCTGCAACACAGAGAGGAACAGGCAAAAGCAGCCTGGGAAAGTGAAAAAAAACTGCTTCAGAGAGCCTTGTTCTAGGCAGAGAAGAAATAAGAGGAGGGAATTGTGAAGTTCTCGGGACAAAGATTAAACATGGTAGCTGCAAGTTGGCGTAAAGCTGCACTATGTAACTGTTGGAGGGTCTGGACCATAGACTGTATATGTAAATGGACGTAGCTAACCTGCTAACCGCGGCGTTCCAAATAAGTGATCATGGGCGCGCTTCCAGCTCCATCGACTCTGGCTCCAATTCATTTTACATTGGGAAACTGTCGCCCCTCTCTCTAACTTCTGCTGCCAGGCTCGTCATTTTGGTCTTAAAATGTCCATATTAACCCACTTGACCTAATTCTGGTGTTTTTATTTTGGTATTGTGTCCATAACTGAAGATATGAACATTAATAACAGCAACGATGTCAATCAAACCTGTTGCTAACGCTAGCGGGAGCAGCTTCGGGGAAAGAAGGCTATGTGCCTGCTCCCTTCTAAACCAGCGGTGCGGTTTAAATCCAGCTCGCTCCGGATTGGTTCTTTGGTTGCTATGATACTCGCGGTGGGAATTCCTGATATGGAACTCGGCTCCAATTTAGCCCTATAACTTTGGTCTGGACATGCGTATGTTGGTGTCCATAGAGATGCAATTGCTTTTTCTGGAAGTTTCCACAGTAGTAGTAAATGTTTATTTATTTATTTATGTATGTATTTATTTGATTGGGACAATGCATGTTAATGAAAAGACATGATTCAACATGAATGTAAACACACCGGATTATAGCCAAAGACAAATTTCCAAAGGGTCAAAATAAAAATTGCACATTCCATTCATTGCACAGTCCCCGTTATTTCCGTCAGTTTGGCCCCATTCAAGACTATTACATTTTATACCCACCCCCTTCATATTTTACCCAAACATGCAAATATGTCTCTATAGAAATGTTAAAATCACATTGCCACTATAGATGATGCATGTTTGGTTTGACCATAACCAGTTTTTCATTTGAGCTTTAAAAGAACTGTATGTGGGACCTTCTCTCAGTGTTACCGGGAGACTATTCCACAGGTTCCCACCTTGGACCACCTTTGGTCAGAATGTATCATCTGTACGTCTATGGGGGGTCACAGGTCACCTCTGGTGGTGGCTCTTGTGGTCCTTGCTAAATTGTCTTTTATATTTAATGTGCTCCTTTAACGGTGGTGGTGCGAGGGAGTGTAGGACCTTATAAATCAGACAAGCTTTTTTAAGGTTGACCATGTTTTTAAAGTCCAGTAGTCTGTGCTTTTTCAGAACATGACAGTGGTGGTGGGAAATGTTTTTTTTTTTTTTTTATCAAGTATTTTTTAGGCCTTTAGAGGTTTTCAGTGTTTTTAAGTGTTGTGGGGCAGGCAAGAGACCAAGTGGTTAGACAATAGTCTGTGTTTCTATTTCCATGGACACAATCAGGTGACTAGCTGCCAAGTTACAGCTCCGATCTATGGAGTGGCAAGCCTGCTGCATGTTTTTTCAGAAATAAAAACACTTATAATGAAGATAGATGTATTTAATGCCATGAAGATTCCAATAACATCTTCATGGAGAACTACCAGAAAAGTTACATAGTGCAACTTTACGTGTTGAATAAGCAGTGAAAAAAAACATTCTTGAAACTATTTGGCAGCTATTCAAATTTTTAACAGCAAGAATAATTATTCATTTTATCTGTCAGCGTCTTTGTTAACACTCGAGGATACTTTACACAGGATTAAAAGACATAAACAAATATAACTGAGAAGACATCAAATCAACAATAGAATCAAACACAAAGCTGTGAACTTAGAGAGAAAAAGCTACCCTGAACAGGTGGGAGTTCAGTCTATTTCTGCTGGCTTTTTGAATCAAGCACTACCCATTTTTTTCACTGCCCCTTTGAGTTTAGTTTAGTGTCGATGGTAGTAAGTAAAAATGCTAATTAAAAACTTAAAACCTTGAATCACCTCTTTTATGATAACCAAAAATGCTCTACAAGTGCACCAGGGTGTTGTAATTGGAGATGTTAAAAGGGAAGTTCACAATTTCTCACACGCAAAGCTGGGACAATTCTGCAAATAAAGCAAGCTAATGAACTTACAAATGTTTCTCTCTCCTCCTCCTCTACGTGGGGTATGTGTTTCTTTCTTTCTATTGAAATATATAGTTGAAAAAGTAGCAGAAATATTGACACATCCTGGGGCTTAAAGGCACCACGTTAAATGAACTATTCTGGAGATGTTTACCATTTGCCCATGATCACTTCCTATTTGGAACGCGGCAGATCGCAGGTTAGCTATGTCCATTTATTAATACAGACAGTACACATTTAAAACATGTCCAGAAGCTTTACAACGAGACTATTTGACTGAAATCCGTACGATTCTTCTAGTAGTTTTGCAGAGTCTTTGTAGAAGTCTAAACTATGGGTTTGCATGTTTTATTTAGAATAACACAATGATAGAAAGGGAAAGAAAAAGGACTCACAAAGGACTCGCTAAGGGTGACCATGTACATGAGAAGTGACTTATGGTAGTGATGTTCTTGACCGAAACGGTTCTTTTGAACGGCTCCTTAACATGAATCGGATCTCATTTTTGGTAGGAGTCAAACCTTATTTCTCTTCTTCAGTGAGACCTTTTTGCACATAAAAAGTGTTTTGCTTTAGTTTTGTTTTAGCTTTTTTTATATAGAAAGTTCAAATTTATCAAAAATACACTTTATTTCAAAGGGCAAAAATAGTCCCCAAGTTTGGACTGTTAAAAGCCCTGCTCAAAAAATTCTATTAATCATCCAAAGATTCCAAAGACGATGACCTCTGTGGCTGTATTACTACATAATGCCTTAAAATTACCTGAAATATATTTTGCAGCTGAGTTCACTCTTTTCGACCCCATAAACTGTCTAACACTTTACCAACAACAGCCGGAGGGTCCAAACATATAATATTGAAGAATTCCATTAGCACTGAACTATTCTGGAGATGTTTACCATTTGCCTGTGATCCAGAATACACACTTTACAGTTCTTTACGAAGATGTGAGTCTGGTCCATAGACTGTATAAAGAAGTGGACTAAGTGAGTGTACAGTCTGGTCACATCTTCAGTTCAAATTTTGATTGCACGATCATGTCTGGTTCTGGCTGGAGATGCGACGAAGGGCACGGGGACCAGACTACTCTCCCTCTGTATAAAAAAACAAGTATTCCGTGTGTAACAGGATAATAGAAATTCACTCTTTTTCAATCAGTATATATGATCAAACCTTATATACAAGTTATTTTGTTAATATTTGTTCCTGTGATGCTGTGAGAGTTTGTTTAGGTGTTGCCAAACGTGCCCTCAGAGCTGTGCAACTTTCTCTCAGGTAAAACACACATTTTGGGTCCAGACAAAAGTATATTTTTTGCTAATCAAGGTTATGTAAATAGTCTATTCCTTTTGTAAATGTTCCTCTAATATCTTTTGTTTATCAATCAAAATTTAAATATTAATTGTAATGAAAATCACACTCTTAAATCAGTCGTTTTGCTAATCTATCAAAGTCTTAACTGTTTCTACAGATTTTAATTGCGTGTTTTATTCTTTGCCAGAGGATGCGCATTGGACCCTTCATACTCACAGCAGTTTGTGCCATTTGTATTTGTTAAACAGGTACGATATCATTGATCGGTTGCCATTGAAATTGTATATGTAACTGCTAGAAATGTACAGTTCCAGTTAAATGCAGTTCAGTTGCAAAATGGACTGTGTTTACATTTCCTTACGTATTTTGAAATGTAGTGCATTATTGTTGTCTGAAAGCACATGTATATATTTAGAAGATGAGAGCTGTGTTTCTCTGAGAGGACTCATGTTGGACCCCTCACACTCACAGCAGTTCTGAGCCTCCGTCATCTTTACCACCACACCCAGAACACAACACAGTCATATCACACACGCTGACAATATTGTTAGCAGCACCTAACCAAATGCTTTCCCCTCACTGATAATTGTCAACCCAATGAATTCCAAGAAGCTCCTGCGTGTTTTTAAAACTCCACCAGTCTTATTTATGGAGATATTAGTTCTCAAATTGCCTCCATTGCACAGTTTATATGAGCTAATAAACTCTACCTGCGCCTCATATTCCCTGGATATTTGGTTGTTTGATATTTCCAAGGCACAAACGTTGTTACAGGTTATACTGGGGGAAATACCACTGTATCTAAAGTAGTTTAAACAGCTTAATTAATGCATTATGTAAAACTCGGATATTCACTTGAGTGCTGTCTTTTTGTTCCTTAGCGGATTTAGCAGCAGAAGGCTTGAAAACAGACTTTCCATCAGTGCCTGCATAAGGTGGACCCACTGGTGTGCAGTTTAATGATAACACATTGTGTAGGATGAGAATGTGTTGATGTTGCACTACAGCAGCTGACATCACATTATGTTTGTTGTATAGTTCAGGCTCAAACATGAAAGCTTTGACTGTGTCTTTTCTAAAGTTAGCTCGTAACATGTCTGTTCTGTGCACTTCTGTGAGGGATTCAATTATAAACCTGTGACTTGGAGGGAGAAGCCTGGAAAGGTAAAAGTGAATTATAATAATAATATAATATGACAGGTTAGACTGCACATTTCACTAAAGCACAGTTAACATCATTATATTTGCCTAGTTTCCTCAAGTTTGGCAGTTTTTGTGACGTGTATAAATTGACTTCCTGGTTGGATGTGGGCAGCAGTTGTGGCATAGGTAGAGGTAATTCCATAACTGTTACGTAGCAACCATAGACGGAACACAGTGGACCAAATTAGCGTGACGTCACCCAAAGCGTTCGGCTCAAGTCAAATGAAGTTCATAGAAGCCAGAGCAGTTATAGGGCCGAATTTGCAGCAGAGTTCCGTATTTGGAATATCGACTGCGAGTATCACAGCAACCAAAGAGCCAATCCGGAGCAAGGCTGTTGAAGGTAACGTCCCTTTTTCTGCTGGTTTAGCAAGGAGCGGGTTCTTAGGAATGTTGTCAATAATGCCTGTTGCTAATGCTAGCGGGAGCGACCTCAGGGAAAAAAAAAAAAAGTACCTGATTTGTCTGTTATTAATATTCGTATCTTGGTTTACAGACACAATAGTGAAATAAAAATACCAGGATCATGTAGAGCGGGTTAATACGAACATTTTAAGACCAAAATGAAGAGCCTGACAGCGGCAGTTATGGAGAGAGGGCGACAGCTTTTCAATCGAAAGTTGTAATTTGACTACAATTCTGTTTCTAATTCTATCTGAGTCGATGGAGCCAGAAGTGCACCCATGCTCACTTCCTATTTGAAACACGGCAAGATACACCTCTATTTTGCTAAAATTAATGTTTAGGTTGTAGATTGCGTTCCTTGTGCATAAATGGTACATTTTAAAGGAATTGTGTGTATCGTCATATAGGATTCTTATTTACCACAGGTACTATCTCAGCAAACAAAATAATAATTTGAAAAGTTACAAAATGCACTTACAGGACTAGGACTGTGCCTAGTTTTACTACCACCAAGACAATATTGATGAAGTGTTGACCAGCCAGTCCAAATACTTGTCCTTATTTGATGTTGCCTACAGTGCAGTAAACCATAATTTGTATATTAAAATAAAACCACCATTACACTGGTCCTAGACCCTCTTGTCTGTTGCACAATTGTGACCATAGTCTGTATATATAAATGGACATTGCTAACCTGCTAGCCACCGCTGGTTACAAATGAAGAAGTGAGCACGGCCGCGCTTCCTGCTCCGCCGACTCCAATTCACTTTCTATTGAAAAACTGTCGCCCCTCTCTCCGTAACCACTGCTGTCATTTATTTCGCTGTTGTGTCCGAAAATCAAGATACAAACATTAATAACAGACAAACCAGGCGCCTCTTTCCCCGAATTCGCTCCCGCCAGCGTTAGCAACGAGCTCGATTGAAGTGGCGTTACCTTCAACAGCCTCGCTCCAGACTGGCTCTTTGGTCGCTATGATACTCGCGGTCGGGATTCCAAATATGGAAATCGGCTGCATATTCGGCGCTATAACTGCTCTAGCCTCGATGAGCTTCATTTGACTGGAGCTGAACGCTATGTAAAAAGAAGTGGACTAAGGGAGTGTGACGTTACCCAGCCTGTGCTTGTGACACTTCCATAATTTCGTCTCATTCCTGCGATGACATTGAAGACAGCGCCCCCAGCTGGAGGTGTATTGATCCCCCTGGTCTGTTCGTGCGCTCTGCTTTGATTCTCCTTTACATTCACTCAGTCAGAAGTCACACTTTGAACTGTGTCCCTGCAGGAGGAGCAGTCCTTCCTCAGCAGGTGACAGCCATCAATCAGCCTTAAGGTCAATGATCCAAGCTCCAAACCCTTTCATCGCCGCTCAATCTTTATCTTCCACTTTTTACAGTTTGCCAAAATGTCTCCGAGCTGCTGCTGTGTTGTAACCTTCATACGGGGGAAATGGAACCAGTAAATTGTACTTCTGAAGTATTGTTAGCTGGACTAAAATACTCAATTACAACTAGTAAATTGAACTAGAAAGAGGTGCCCTAGTTTTACGGATGGAGGGTCAGTTTTTGCTTTAACTATCCATTAAACTACCTTGCATAATACCTTAAAAAACTTACAAGTCAGATCTGTGGAGAGGCAAACCCACTGACTGTAACAATGTAACTTGTGGGGCCTGATTTTCAAACCATTAAATGAAGCACACAACTCTTTCCTAGCTCTCAAAAATCCTTTGGCTCATAGTATTAATGTACACGAATCTTCATTCTTCTGGGTTTGCAATCAATATAATATTTTGCAGTTAGATACAGACAGTGCACAGCAGTCCGATTTTGTCAAAACGGGCTTTATTAATATAATCTTTGGGGGTTACTCTGCACGATTTTGTCACTCATTTACAAGAATAAATCCGGTAACAGCTTTGTCTCCAACTTTGGGCTTTATCAAATGACCTTTTTATGATTTGCAGTGGATAAACACTCGTGAAGCTTTGACGCAACTGTTGTTGTGACGTTGGCTTATACCAAATGGAGTTAATATGATAAACAGATTCAGGAGCAGGACCACGCCTCAACCTCCTTCT
Organism: Periophthalmodon schlosseri; assembly: GCA_000787095.1. Lineage (NCBI taxonomy): Eukaryota > Metazoa > Chordata > Actinopteri > Gobiiformes > Gobiidae > Periophthalmodon > Periophthalmodon schlosseri. Next base: position 100,976 of record KN469848.1, read on the forward strand.
GCTCCTCTCCACAGCTCACCTCAGCCACGCCTCTAATTACCCAGAAGCCCTATTTATACAAGCCTGTCCCGGCAACACCGCCTGTCTCCGCTCTCTTGACCCCTCCCTCCCCAACCCGTGTCTCTTGTGAAAATAAAATAAATTGAATAGAACATTAAACCAACAACACAACATCGTAATTTGATACTCGAACCTCATGTTTTCCCATCTTCCCGCCGTCTCTCGCTCCCATACATCCTCTCAGCTCTGGCCCACTTGTCTGAACTCATTCTCAAAGTACTTTATTTTAACTCTGTCTTTGTTTCGTCTCCCCCACATCTATCCATATCGTCCTTAAATATCTTTATCGTATACCATTGTTGTGGAGCGGTCCTTGCAAGTGAAAATAAAATAAATTGAATAGAACATTAAACCAACAACACAACATCGTAATTTGATACTCGAACCTCATGTTTTCCCATCTTCCCGCCGTCTCTCGCTCCCATACATCCTCTCAGCTCTGGCCCACTTGTCTGAACTCATTCTCAAAGTACTTTATTTTAACTCTGTCTTTGTTTCGTCTCCCCTCTCTCTCTCTCTCTCTCCGCATCGGCTTTCGGTCGAACGCTTTTGAATTTCTTCCATGCTTGAGGGAGCTCACCATCAGCCCAAGACGGACCCGGGCCTCGGAGGCAGAGGCAGAAGTTGTTGGCACCTACGCAAAACCTTGGAACGGATTTCAAAAGCAACTCTCCCGTCGAGTGATGCAAATGCCCTGGCCGTGGGTGCACTTGTTGAGGGCTTGAGCCGTTCATGCAGGAAATCACGAACCCGCTCGGACGTCTGTTTATGTCGGGCCTGATTGGGCTGTAATTCTTAATGGTAACGAGGGCGGTTCAAGTATTTCACTCCAGACAACTCCAATCAATATTTGGAACATGAGTTACACAGACGCCAAGTCAGAAATAAAGGGGATTTACAAGACCCAACCCACTCTCTACCCACTGATTAATATACCAGCATGTGGCAAGTGTCTTATTTATGCAGCCAAATGCATCTGTTGTTGCATTAGGCCTTTAACACAGCACAGATATTACTCTGGCTTTGCTTTGCATCTAATTACAAACACGTTTATTATAAATTAACCTTATAGATTACGTTGTCCAATGGAATGTCTTTAAATTTGGGTTATATCTTTGCTTCTATACTAATTAACAGAGGTTGCTCCTAACTGATTTTCTGTCAGTTAGTCAAATGTAGTTAGCTCCCTTTATTGATTTAAACCCTCATTTGGGGTTCCTTGTTTTATTCTAGACACATTTTGAACGCCACTTTTCCCTGTAAACAACAATGGATTTTAGATATGACAGAGGACGTCATGGCATAGTTTTACTTAGGGCCCAAAAGCAGCGACGACCGGTAAGTAGTTTAACTGTTTATTATCCAGGTTAGTAAATTTGGTAAGTATCAGGCAGGCAGACAGGTAGGAGGCAGGCAGACAGGGATCAGACAAGCAGGTAGGAGGCGGGCAGACACTCAGGGGGCAGACAGATAGGAGGCAGACAGGGACTCAGGGGGCAGACAGGTAGGAGGCAGATAGGGACTCAGGGAGCAGACAGGTAGGAGGCGGACAGGTAGAAGGCAGACAGGGACTCGGGGTAGACAGGTAGGAGGCAGACAGGTTAGTAAATTTGGTAAGTATCAGGCAGGCAGACAGGTAGGAGGCAGGCAGACAGGGATCAGACAAGCAGGTAGGAGGCGGACAGGCACTCGGGGGGCAGACAGGTAGGAGGCAGACAGGTAGAGGGCAGACAGGAAGGGGGCCGGCAGACAGGCAGGAGGCAGACAGGTAAGGGGCAGGCAGACAGGTAGGAGGCAGGTGTGCCAACAGGTAGGAGGCAGGTGGGCAGACAGGTAGAGGGCAGACAGGAAGGGGGCCGGCAGACAGGCAGGAGGCAGACAGGTAAGGGGCAGGCAGACAGGTAGGAGGCAGACAGGCACTTAGGGGGCAGACAGGTAGGAGTCAAGCAGGCAGGCAGGAGGCAGGTGGGCAGACAGGCAGGAGCCAGGTGGGCCGACAGGTAGGAGGCAGACAGGTAGGCACGCAAGCAGGTAGGGGGTCGGCAGACAGGCAGGGGGTATGCAGGCAGGTAGAAGGCAGGCAGACAGGTAGGAGGCAAACAGGTAAGGGGCATACAGGTAGGGAGCAGACAGACAGGCAGAAGGCAGACAGGGGGGTAGGCAGACAGGCAGGTAGATAGACGAGGAGACAGGCAGCTTCCAAAAATCAGACTGAGACACCTGAACACAGCACAAAGCAATTGTAAAACAAAACACTCAGAAAAAGTTAACTGCTTTGTGGAGCCAAACGCATCTACTAAATGAAGTAGTATCAACAACGAACTGGGGAGGGGTGGTAGAAAAAACAGGCTCCTTAAACTGCAGGCAACGAGGAGGGAAATTGGATTCTAATGGGCCAGCTGCCAGATCAGGTAAGCCGACGCCCAGGTAGGAGGAGAGACAGACAACACAGAGGGGAGGGGGAGACAACAGGAGCCTGACACTTCACCCCTGTTTATCAAAATTGGTTGTTTTTTTTGGCAGAACTTTGGATTCCCAGCTTTGGACTAGTGGCACAATATGAACCCGTCGTAGAGGGTAAAGTTAATCGACCAAAATAAATATAACGCAATCTGGAGACTCGGCGGTTTCTCATAATTATTGTCATTATATCCATTTTTTGTGTTTTTTTTTTCCTCTCACCTGCGGATTAAAGCTGTACCCAGCACCGCCTCCTCCTCTTACTCATCATCTTCATCATCATCATCATCCATGTGAGAGGCAGGATAAGCACCGCACGCGACATTAGGCCTATTACCCAATCACGGTGGGCGGCTGCTGGTCCACTCTACCTTTGCTCACACACCGTTCTCCCATTTACTGAAGCACACAGGGTCCCTTTTCTTTACAGCTCCTAAATAAATGTTTTTGAGGTTGTTATCCCCTTGATAAAAACATACTAGAAGTTATCTTTTGTTTCATTTTTGACTAATTTTGACTGACGTTCAGATTTTTCTCTGAAAGCTCAAACCATTTTGCATTTCTATATGGTTATTTTATCATTTTATATTTGTGTCATTTTAGGTGATTCGACATGTGTTAGCTAAAGAAAGGTTATCAAACATGCTTAAATAAAGTATATTAAGGATCAATTATTGTTACCTAAAAGTCAGAGTGTATTCAGAATAAATGAATCAAGATTATTAGTATCAAACTGTCAAAGACACTCTCAGGGCTTTTTATAGTGTCAGTATTGATCAATATAATCCCACATGGCCCAGACCAAAGCTAAGGATTCTTTTCAATTCCAGACTGCATTTTCATCATTGTAAATTAATGTATAATGTTTTTTTTTTTTTGTACATGTAGAATCCTCCAGTTCCGTGTGAGGTGACAGAACGTTCTGCCTGATCCTGTACAGTCACAGCTCCCAGACAAGCTGACCCAGGTCTGGAGCTGAGTCAGAGGCACATTCACATTTTTGGTCTAAGCAGTGACACAGGGGCTTTTTAACAACTGACGTCACATTCCAAATGATCTCAATATGAAGATTTTGAGTTATTTGAATTATTTTAACATCCTCTTGGCTGTCTCTTTCCTGATCTAAATAATTTCATAAAAACTGTTCTGCATAATAGCTTTGGCTTTGGCAGCATATATTCATGGGTTTCAGGCCTGATTTGAAGGATCTGGCCTGGCAACAGTCCTCTGTTGTTGGCAACACCCCGATTCAAATCAAAATATTATCTTTTGAATGTAGAAAAAAGGCCCGATACTCGCACTGAGGCACTTGTGCACTTCAGACTCGCGTTCACATGAAGTGCGCTGGGAGTCACAGTTCTTTAGAATGTTTTGATCCGCACTTCACCCGCTGTTGTCTCCACATTTCAAGTTACAAGTGTAGAGCAATGCAGACTTCAGGCAAGTGTATTACCCACAGTTCCCACATTTCACCGGAATGTTTTCAAACAGCGCAGCGCTGGTACCTTAGCAACTTATGAGCAACTTATGAGCAACTTATGAGCAACTTATGAGCAATTTATGAGCAACTTATGAGCAACTTATGAGCAACTTATGAGCAACTTATGAGCAACTTATGAGCAACTTATGAGCAACTTATGAGCAACTTATGAGCAACTTATGAGCAACTTATGAGCAACTTATGAGCAACTTATGAGCAACTTATGAGCAACTTATGAGCAACTTATGAGCAAACGCTAACTGGATACAATGGGAAGGAATGGCTTAAGAGTTAAACAGATAATATTTTAAACAAATACGCAGACTGTCCAGGTAACAACACTGTAAAACATTAACACTGATCTTACTTGTTTATGGCCAATTCAGCAAATGATTCAAACAGGGCTATAGGCTGTGGCCTGATGAACTGAACTCGAGTTTAACCACATCGCTGACAACCGTTTTACGCCGCTGGACGTTTACTGTTCCACGTTCACTACGCCAGTCATCTGAAGTGCGGACTGTCCCCGTTCTCATTTTAGCCACCCCTGCCCCTGTGCACTCACGCACTTCACGCACTTTCAGAAAACGCTCACTTCATTCAAGTGTGTAGTGCGTAGTGTGGGGGTTGGTACAGGGCAAAACTCACAAAATCTATCAAATCAGGAAGGAATTATTTGGCTGAAACCCATTTCATTTCAACTCGGTCTGTCCAATAAAACACAGCTCTGAATAAAAAAGGGAAATAAAAGAAAGAAATATGGCATTATGCAGCAAAGTGGAAGCAGACTAGCCAGAGCACCTGTTAGCGGTGAATAGTGTGCTTTTAAAGTGAAAGTGTTGTTCGTGATTAGCATAGCATTCTTCCTGAAGCAGTTCCAAATGCACACCCACGCACACACTTATTCACATTACAATACGACCATTTGTGAATGTTTGCCCACATCCACTCACCATATGTAAAACAGCTTTTAAGAAGACCAGCGGGCGCCAACGAGGGCAACAGCTCTACTATCACTTCAAACAGCGCAGTAAAAATAGAACCCAAGTGAAACCAACAGTAAACTGATACAACATACCCAGCCTTTCTAAAGTACATGCCCTCCTGAAGTGTGATGATACGCTACAGAAAATACTGCATTAAGAACATTTGAGGAGGATTATGAACCCAATTGAACAGAAATAGAGCAGCAATAAATACATACATAAATAGCTCAATGAAACACTTACCTTGTATCAAAAAATGCCATGTGCTGCGTTCAAGTGGTCCTCAGGAACTCGGAAGAATGTTTTTTCTGAGGTGAAAAATGCACATGTTTTTTCAGAGGTGAAAAATGCACATGAACGCGGCACAAGTCAGAAAAACAACTTGGGGACTGACTTACGCTGTGCAGATGAAAAAGCTTTGAGCTCTTTGACTAAAAGTTATTACATTTAGGGGTTAACAGTCTGTTATCCAAATTATAAGTGTAACAGATCTGCACAAGAAAGACAAGACATTACAACTGTTTTTAAATGGTCCATATTACACTATTTTCTGATCTATGTTATAATGTTTCCTCATTAAAAACATACCTGGAGTTGTGTTTTGTTTTATTCACACATGTTTAACACACAAACCCCTGAGTTCTTCTCTCAAACAGAAAAACACTCTCTTCCACCGTGTGATATCATGTGGTAATACAGGAAGTGCTCCACTGTGTTTTTAAACTCCATCCACCTTCACTAGAATCATTTGGATGATTTCAGACCTGGAATTGCCAATCTCTACTAAACAAACGGTAAATTGTAGCTGTTAACTTGAGAACTGCCACTTCATGTCATCACGAGGTGGAACAAAGCATTTGGCAGCATATATTCATGGGTTTCCAGGCCTGATTGAAGGATTTGCCATGGCAACAGTCCTCTGTTGTTGGCAACACCCCAATTCAAATCAAAATATTATCTTTTGAATGTAGAAAAATGGCCCATTTGGAGATGCAGACAGACTAATAATAAAGGGTTACGCAAACATGTGTGAATGAAACAAAACGCAACTCCAGGTATGTTTTTGAGGAGGTAACAGTGTTATAACATGTCTAAAAGCTCACAAGAGTCAATGTTGCATAAAATAGGACATTTAAATGATTATTTTAGCTAGTTAACATTACATTTGTAAAGAAATAATGTTTAGTTTTGAGAAGGCCAGCATCTTACTCTTACTGGTTAGCTCTTTTAAATGCTGTTTATGAGTGGACTAGATTATTTTTCTTACTGGTGACATAAAAATCAATGCAAACAAGTCAGAACCCTGACATCTCATCTCAGAATCCCGAGTTCCAGAGGAGGGGTTTCCAATCTATTCAGGCCAGATTCCTCAAAATAGCAAACAACTGACTCAGGGCCCCCACTGCAACTGACGGCAATTATACTTTTAAATGCCAAATCATTTAAATCAGGTTTAACAGTACACATGCTGGTAGTTTGTTGTGTTATGGGACCAAATTTCACAAAAATACTGTTTTCATTTAAAGAATACATTAAATACAGTATCATAATTGTATATCTTGAAATCATTTTGTGACCCTAAGCTCAACTCTATAACATCACGGTAGCCTCTACAGTACGCTGCCAGTGCAAACATGATAAATATTGCACAGCCAAAAATACTGTTCATTTTTTATTTATTAAACTATATACAGGAGTAATTATTGTGACAGGTCAATTTTGTTAACATTTAAAAAGGTCCCATATTACATAAAACTGACTCTTGCGAGCTTCAAACCATGTTATAATGTTGTTACCTCCTCAAAAACATACCTGGAGTTGTGTTTCGTTTCATTCACACATGTTTGAGTAACACTTTATTATTGTCTGTTTACATCTCCAAAGCTCAGAATGCTCTGTTTCGGTAAGTGGTAGTTTTCAAGTTAACAGCTACTTTTTACCTATAGTTCAGTGGCAATTCCAGGGCTGAAATGATCCAAATGATTCTAGTCTAGGTGTGTGGAGCACTTCCTGTATTGCCACATGACACCACTGAATCCAAAGATTCTAGTCTAGGTGTGTGGAGCACTTCCTGTATTGCCACATGACACCACGAGGTGGAACAGAGTGTTTTTTTGTTTAGGTTTGTGTGTTAAACATGCGTGCACAAAAAAAACACAACTCCAGGTACGTTTTTGATGAGGAAACAGCATTATAACAGATAAGATAATATAGGTCCTTCTCTTCTCATCACTTGCAGGTCAGCTAATCTTCTGGAATATTTATCTAAAGCCAGTTAGTCTAATATTGATTTAGTATCAATAATAAACAAAGCAGCCGAGATGGAGTTGGCTCTCCTGCCCTGCCCTTTGACCCTTTGAATCCTGGCTGTGTGTGTGTGTGTGTGTGTGTGTGAGCTCCTGAGCTTGTCATCCATTGCCTGAGTGACCACGAGACACACAGACGGGACAGCGCGCCCCAAGCCCCCTCAACTAATCTACTCCCCCACTTATCTGCTGCTAAAAGAGCTTACAAAGCCACTGTCCACTCCAGGGGGCCTCTGCGCGGAACACTCCAGCTCTCAAAATTGCAGGTCAAGATATCATTTACCTCCCATCTTCACAAACAGAGCCTTGTGTACGAAGCCAAACCACCACCACGGGCACGAATATGAACAAACACCGTACGAGAATTGGAAAAATGGTATCTTGTTACCGTCGCAGACAAGAGCACATGGTATAGGGCGCCGGGGGAAATCTAGCTGAGCCTGGCTTACGCTCAGTAAACGCATTATGTTACGGAGACTGCGGTATTCGAACTGTTCTCCTCCGCTCGGCTCCCCCTCGCAATTGGGTTTTTAATACTTTGACGGCAGATGATCCGAAATAAATACGCTGTCCTAATTTGCATGCGGTAAGCCCGGGTAAGCAGAGGGCACGCAGATTGCTCCAAAGCGTTTGTCCCAACCGTCCGGGACGGTAAGGTCGACCGCTTATCTCGGAAAGGATTTAGGAAACAATCTTGTAGTTAACCCAAGTGCTTAATAAAATGTAATGATGGTCCTTAAGAGTTGTAGCGTTAGGGCTGCGGTAAATTAATGGCGTTATAGATCTTTACCGGAATCAGCACCATGGACAGTTACTGCTGGGTTGCTGGCTATTCGCTATTATGGATGTCACTATATAAAATTTGAGTGTTATGATAATTGTGAGAAGAAATATAAGGCCTTATTTACAGTTGTTGACATCAGAACCGGGGAATCCTTCAGTTTCTTTGACTCCTGTTGTCTAATACGACACTTAATAAGACCAATTTTATCAGCTTTATAAAGTCAGACTTTCTGTATGATAGTTATTTAGTTATTAGTTATTATGAATTAAACAGCCAGAGAAATTACATTACTGTTAACTTTTTACAAATAAACTTGAAATGGCTTAATTTGGCTTCTAAAATGGTCAAATATATATATATATATATATTTAGTTCTTACTACTATATTGTAATCCAAAAAATCTGGATTGTTAAAAGACCAAATAACAGACCAAAAATCATCACATTCTTATATAAAAAAGTGTTTATTCTAAAGATACATCAGGCCAATATTTGTACTTTTTAGCGTTTCAGCTATCGGCCTTAAATCTCCAGCACAGGCCGATGTTTTGTTTCGTCTGACCTGCCTAAAAAGTCCACATAAAGTTTTATTTGAACACTTGTTGCAAAGAGATAAAAAAAAAAACACGACAAAACATGACTACACAGCTCTTACAGGTTTGTGGTATAAAAGGGCTGTGGGTGTAGTAAATTTAAATAACAGAATTTGGAGAAAATAATCAAAATCTGCCCTACATATCGGCGGAGCTTCTGGGCCATCGGCTGCTCTGGATTCGGCACAGTTTGTATCGGCATCGGCTATGAAAAAAGCGTATATCGATCGATCTCTAGTTTATTCAGTAAACTAAACAAAACGCACATTTTTAGATTTGGTAAATGGTCACATTTTTAAATCGCGCTTTTCCACCTTCAAGTCACTCAAAGCGCTTTACATCAAGGAACCACTCACACATTCATACACCAGTGTACGCAGACACTGGAGGCAGGGGGGTTAAGTGTCTTGCCCAAGGACACGAACCACCAACCTTCGGATCAGTGGACGAACACTCTACCAGCTGAGCTCCTGTCACCACAGATTTGGACATATTTATAAAACTGAGGAGCGAGTGAAAACAAAAATTACACTTCTGTCGTCTCTAATAAGCTACTCAGTGACTCTCACAATGAGTTTGGGGTCTTTCCATCGCCAAACATTGCTACTCATTATTTCTGCTGGTTTCTTTTCGTAGTTTAATCTTTGATACTGAACGGAGAACATATCCTAAAATTGAAAAAAAATAAAAATACAACTATTTCCTCAAAGTGCAAGAAAATCTCTCTGCCCATGATTCATTTCACATGTTTTGGTTCCTCCAACACTAATCATGTTTGATGTAAATTGTGAAACTAAAAATACTGACTTGGATGGGTCCCAGCGTATTCATAATGCAATGTTTACAGCGGGTTGTTCCAGCTGGCTCCCTCCCTGCGGTTTGTCGTGATGTGGATTTGAGGCTCGCTGACATACGAAGAGGAGACAGGCTCACGTGGGAGGGCCTCTGAGCTATCCTCTCTCCCCCGCCGTGAATACGAAAAGACGTGATTGTGGCCGATCATAATTTGTTTTAAAAGGGCATCAAGTACTTTTCACGTGTTTTCGTGTTTCTCCGTACAAACATTATCCACCATCATGATGCTTTATAAAAAAAAAAAAAAAAAATGGCCGCTTTACATTGCACTGAAGAAGAGATTATGATTTGAATTATAGTTAACACGTAGTTTATTAAAAATGTGGTTCATTTTTAAGTTTTTTAGTAGATTTGATGTTGATTAAACTGAAATATTGATCTAAAATAATAAAAGTGTGTCCATTGACTTCCTGTCTTGTTACAATTAGAAAAAAAAAAAAAAATCTGTTTTTCTGTTAACTGGGCAAAAAGTTTGAGTGAAGTACTGGTGGACGCTGCCTTATATCTATCTGAAGGGAGGAGCTAACTACCGTATTTTCCGGACTATAAGTCGCACTTTTTTTCATAGTTTGGCCGGGGGTGCGACTTATACTCAGATGCGATTTATATGTGAAATATATGTTTTTTTCTTCATTATTATGCATTTTTTTGGCTGGTGCGACTTATACTCCAGTGCGACTTATACTCCAGAAAATACTGTACTGAATTATCATTTTTTTGGCTGGTGCGACTTATACTCCAGTGCGACTTATACTCCAGAAAATACTGTACTGAATTTTCAGAGCAATGGTACTCCAGATTACACAGATTACTTAAACATGACTCACTCAAAATACAACTTTGAGTGAGTAAACAATGAGGGGAAACCATTATACCACGATGACATTTTTTTTTAAGTTTTATTTTTTATTATTGTCTGAATGATTCACTTCAGCAGATCTGGCAACCACCCATCGCCAACACTGATAAGTTGTATCTTTTGTAAGATATGGACTGATGTAATATTGAAATGTAAAAAAGTTAGGTTAATATACATTTTATACGATGAAACTCATGATTAGGCCTGTCACCATAACACATTTT
>KN469849.1:1739-44144 GCA_000787095.1 Periophthalmodon schlosseri
CCCCTCCCCCCCCCCTCTCTCCCCTTCCTCCCTCTCCCGCCCTCATTCCTTTCCCCCCTCCCCCCCCTCTCTTCTCCCTCCTCTTTGCCTCTCCCTTGCTCTCCTCCCCCCTCTCACTCTCTCTCCCTTGCTCTCCTCTTCCTCTATCTCTCCTTCCTCCCTCTCCCGCCTCATTCCTTCCTTCCCTCCCTCCTCTCTCTCTCTCTTTCTCTCTCTCGCTCTCTCTCTCCCTCCCTTGCTCTCCTTCTCTCTCTCTCCCTCTCCCTCCTCTTCCCCTCTCACTTGCTCTTCCCTTCCATTCCCTCCTCTCTCCCTCCCTCCTTCCCCTCCCTCTTTTCTCCCTTTCTCTCCCTTGCTCCCTTCTTCTCTCTCTCTCTCTCTCCCTCCTCTTCCTCTGTCTCTTCTCTCCCTCCCTCCTTCCCCTCCCTCCGTCCCTCCTCCTGATTGGCCGATCTTGTATGAATGGGGAAAACAGCAGACAGGATACAGACAGGGGCAGGTCTTGTGCGTCATTGCTGCCTCTCGCACATTTAAAAACACACTGCGCCGCAAAGAAGAAGAGGAAGAAGGAGAGAAAGAAGGAGCGAGGGACAGATCTGAAGACGCATTTTCTTGTCATTTTCCAGAAAATTCCTCTGGATTTCTCCAATATTTTACACTACAGGAACAAGAAGACATTTTGGACTGGTTAACCTGAAAAACGGACCAAGTCTCACCTTCAAATCTGGGTCAGCAACAATCAAGTTTGTTTTTTTTAAGAAATTCTGGAAAATTCATTCATATTTTTGGCTGCTGCAAACTACATTTTGTACAAGATTTGAAGAAGCTACTGCAAAAACTTGGACTACATTGCCATAGTTGAAATTCATTTTTAACCTTGGATTTTGGGTTGGTAATATTCCTTATTGTAGCTTTATTTCTTCACAATATAATTTTGCAAACACTATATACTGTATGTCCTTTGATTAACCTTCTCTATGCAATAATTAGCCAAATTTTTATCGCAGTTTAGAATTTTTTTGTGCAATAATTTTAACAAACTGTCTTTTGTTAACTTCATTATTGTCCTGCAAACCTTGAAATTTGCTGAGAAATTGAATTGCTGTAGCAGCTGCATTTATTTTCAATCATTCAAGGCAAAAAATTCTGGAAAATCTTGAAGAAAACTACTTGAAGCTTAAAAAGGACTCTATACTTCAAGAAATGCACAATTTTTGAACCAATATTTTGAATTTTGAATAGCAGTTTTTTGACCCACTTTCTATTCATCCTGGGGAAGACTACGCTGTTCCACTCTCCCCGCCTCCCCCCTTCCTCAAATCCACCATCGTCTTCATCACTTTCGTCCTCATTCAAACCCAGTTCTTCATCCCTCTCTCTGAAGTGGAGGAAGTTTAGGCTGCCCGCACCGCTAGCCATGCACATCAAGAGCTCCAAGTGTAACCGGTTCTGCCTGGTCGCCTCGGTAACCAACCAGGAAGTGTTCAACCACCCGGACGCACAGGTGAGGGTTAGACGGGTGGACAGGTGAATTATTATTACAAGATCATATTGAATTAAAACAGCTGTTCATGAAAATATATCTAGTTCATAATAAGAAAAACTGCCCAAAAAAGCTGAAAAAATCATTGACATTAAAGCTTCATTATGTAGCTTTTTTGATTGAGGGTCTGCCACCTGCTTGTTTTTATTCCTTTGTCTTGAATGTTCCAAAATATAGCATTAAACACATACATGTATCTTGCATTTATTCAAATACATGTGTTTTAATTGGTCAACGATACCTTAAAAACATGCATTCTTACTCCGATCGGGGCCACCGCTCCACAGATCTGACCTGCAACTTGGCCCTGGTCTCATCACCTGCTTGTCTCCATGGAGATAACTAGGTTTAATTCCATACTAAGAAACATTTCAGGCAAAGCAATGAAAATACAAATTATAGCACTACCTTTGACTAACGTCGTAAACATTATTATGAAACAGCACAGGCCTTACAATAACTTTTTGGCGACATCTAGTGGACAAACTGGAAATTGCAATATACCAGCTGCTCATCACCTCATGAAGAGCTGGTTTATGTTTGAATCTATAGTTTTCTGCCTATTTACTCAATGACAATGCACTTGTTTTATAAGGGATGGTCCAGTATTTTTGGGCCGTTATTTGGGCCGCGCTGCTGCTGTGGCCCGATCGCCGTTATTTGGCAGAACTTATATATTCAGCTTTTAAAATCTAGAGTAAATCCCACAAATGTATGGTAAATTAGATTAAAGTGACACTTTTGTAAAAATGAAAAGAAAATGTACTGAGGCGCTAAATGTTTAATATTTGACCAATATTGATATCTGTAAAAATCCAGCCATTTCATTGGAACCGATATATCGCCCAGTCCTACTTCCTGTTATCTGTAAAGTCCATATAACTGCCCTGTTGTCATTTGACGCTATCGTCTTGTAGTTTCACAGTAAACCTTTCGCATGTTTTCAGCAAAATTTGTCTTGCCCCATCACAGATCTATTGTATGAGCAGCTCTTGAGGTCAAAGTATATCCGTCTAATCCGAAAACATTTTATATTCCGATAATCAGGAAGTGCGAGTTACCATGCTAGTTGCTGTTGGCTTTCCCGTCACAGCAAAACTCCGCTCCGGTTTCGGAGAATTGTGAAAAGCGCTTATAAACTCATCGCGCTGAATAATTAGGTAATAATAAGGTAAGTGAGGAGTAACTTTGGACCACTGCAAACGGTTTAAAATGAACTAGTTCTGTTTTTCATGTTTTTTAAGACAGAACAAATCAGGTAACAGCCCCTTACGCCTTTGCGACGTAACTGCTGTTTTCATGTCCCTGATTGGCCCCATTCTTTTGTATCAGAAAATTGCAGTTTGGTGTCTCTGTAATAACTCCACTACACAGTCATTGTCCCCGTTGTGAGTCCGGTCTTGCTGATTTTGTTGCTCTAAATGTTTACTCAAATAACGGCCCTCGCAAAGAATAGAGGAGTTACTGGCGCCAAGTCTGATTGTTGTGTAGAGCAGCATACGCCTCACAATTCAATGGGCAACAATAGCCTATAGTAGTGCTGTCACCATACTAAAATATCAAACTCGATACTTTTGATACTAAGGAATAGACTCGATACTTGATACGCAGTACCTTTCATAGTCTCATGTGGCCTTATATCTGTGTAATCCCTCAGTCGTCCAGTAGGTTCCATAGTGGTCCATGGGCGTGTACTAGTCTGTGTGTCTTATACTTGTGAAAGATACAGATCAAGATCATTGCAGAACTGAAGCAGGACTAAACCAGGACTAAAGCAGGATTAAAGCAGGACTAAAGCAGGACTAATCCTGGACTAAACCTGGACTAAACCTGGACTAAACCTGGACTAGACCAGGGAGAAACAGGACCAACACAAGTCGACATCAGGACTAAACCTCAAACCAGGACCAATCGGGTAGTGTCTGATTTTCGATACTTTTGACAACCGTAGCCTATAGATGTTGTAGTATTATTATTACTGATAAATACAGTTTGATCTGCTAAGATGAAAAGGTATAGAATAAAATCATTACTACTATAAATGTTATGTTTCAGGTACAAGTTAAAAGTTGTAAGTGAAAAGTTGATCTAAAGTACGTGGTGATAGAAGTACTGGTGTTAGCATTGTAGCCGTATGCAGTAGTGATGGTACTCCTACCATTACTATTACAATATATACTGCCATTTCTTCTTCTTCTACTACTACTACTACTACAGCCACTACAGCCACTACAGCTGCTACAAGTATTGAACTGCATTTTGCAAGCCAAATACTATACTCTGTAGGTTTGGTGGCGACATCTAATGGCCAGAGGGGATACTGGTACTACTACTACTACTACAACTACTACTACTGCTGCTACTGCATTCTTTCTATTACTGCCACCTACACTGCATACTACTACTACTTCTACAACTTGTACTACTACTATTACTGCTACCATAGGATTTATCTACTACTGTCTACTACTACTTCTAATTTGTTTGTGGTTTAGTTTTGATTAAATCAGTTACTATCCTACTACCATATTCTCTCTACTACTACCACTTATACGCCATACTTCTACAAATTGTACTACTATTACGGATACTATAGGAAGTACCACGACAACTACTACTTTTACTATCCTTCTTCTTTGTTTGTGATTTAGCCATGATCCAATCAGTTGCTATCCAGGACTGCAATAGTGGGCTACTAATACAACAACTACTACCACTACTACTACTACTGCTACTACTACTACTACTACTACTACTACTACTTCATATTTTTCGATCATAAAAACTACCTTCCACTAACCCGTAGCATATTCATTTACATTGCCGTATATCATGACATATTTAAATTCACTTCTGTAGAATCCATTGCCGTGTACTTCCTCCTCCTGATGTAATTAGCTTCATAAAGAAATTGTGCGTTAAAATGGAGGTCGTGCTGTGTGATGTCAGGAGTGGGACAGATATAGCATCCTTTAATTCAAGCTATTTATACCAGTTTTCCTCCTCTGCCGCCTCTGCCTCTCCGCGACCAGTATTTTTAGACAAAAGCCAGATTAAATGAACAGGAGAAGAGGAAATTGCGATTTTGTGTGGAGGGTACAATACCATCTATGGAAGAGAAATTGTTTGTTCAAATGAATGTTTTGGCCCCAGTCCCTGAGAGCCGCTCAGTTCTAAACCGTCTGATTTTGGGCGGGCAGACCAAAGTGTGGGTTTGTAGGTCATAGGTTTTGTTGCTCGGTACCGTGGGGAAAATACTTCAGCTTCTCTACCACTGGTGCTGGTGCTGTTACAGGCTAAATAAACCTAAAATGAATGTTACATGTGTCGAGCCAGGAGCCTGATCGTGCGGTTGACTGGTTGTAATGTCTGATTTATGTGTGTAATTACTTGGTCATGAAGTTGTTTGAGTTGAAACATTGACTTTGGAAAAACTAGCATTAATGTTGCCAGTTCTGTTGTAACAAACACTCAAGCAGATGACAAAATGATTGATCATTTACATAGTTACAGAGCAATAAAATCTCACCATTGACTCTGTGAGCGCTGTAGCCTTAGCAAAGCAGAACCACTTTTACCTTACACTCATACATCCCGTGCAGCTCATTCACACCTCGAGCTCCTTCAAAGAACCACTCTTCTGTTGCTGCTAATTATCGTCTTGCTGCCGAGCCCTAAAATTTAAAAAGTGAACTCTGAACAGAATCCTATTATTAAAACATCATAATAAAAATTTTTCAACCCTAATGACTTTTATTACTCTTCTAAGTATTTCTGTCTCCTTGTGTGTTGCAGGCGAGTTTCGAGTCGTTGTTCCGATCGTTCGACCCGGAGGTGCAGTTCCAGTATTTCAAATCCTTTCGCAGAGTTCGGATCAGTTTCAGCGACGCTCTGGCCGCAGCAGAGGCTCGGCTCAGGCTTCACAAGAGCGACTTCAACGGCAAAGAGATGAGGCTCTACTTCGCACAGGTACAAACACAAATGGAGACTCACTGAATATTATCATTACAGTTGTCGACGTGTCAAATGATGGCAGATAGATATATATATGTATATAATTAGGTAACTGCCAACCTTCAAGTGACTACACCAGGCCAAGTTTAGGGTCAGTCAGATCTGAATAAAGGCGAACTTGCTCACTGTAAGAATGCATGTTTTTCTAAGGTATTTTGAGCAATAAACACGGGAATTAAATAAATGCAAGATACATAATTTAATGCGATACAGGGGAACGTTTCAGGCCAAGCAGTAACGGAAATCTCCATGAGAACAAGTAGACGAACAACCCTCCCCACCAGAAAAGTTGCATAGTGCACCTTTAAAGTCAGCTGTAATGAGAGAAGCGTTTGTTGTTTGTAGTTTAAACATTGTCCTGTCTCTTTCTCCTCTCTTCAGTCGGTCCACATTGGGAGTCCACGCCTGGAGCCTCCTAAACCAGAGAAGCAGTTCCTGATCTCTCCCCCGGCCTCTCCTCCTGTGGGCTGGGAACAATCTCACGACGCTACACCTGTCATCAACTACGACCTGCTCTGTGCCATCTCCAAACTAGGACCAGGTAAAACCAATACAATTCTACCTTTTAGGGCTGGAAGATTCATAGCACATCACAAGGGTGGCTTTTTTGATAATACACTGTCTGCGGCACAAATATTGGGTCTTATTCTGTGTAAAAGTTGCTAACTAGTGGCTAGTTCAGATTTCAGCCTTAAATCTCCTGGATGTGTTGAAAATGTGCAGACTAATTGCGTTGCTCAATGGCACAACAGTATTTTTCTTTGCTTGTAGTGGGCTTGAACCGACAACATATAAATAAATGATTTAATGTTGAAAATCACATTCTATTGTCTAAGTAAAGACTGTTTTTTTATTATCATCTTGTTATCGGAATCGGTATCGAGTTTATTCCTGGGTATCGAAATCGAGTTTGAAATTTTAGTATCGTGACAGCACCTGTACTTGCTGTAAAAAGTTTGAGAGATGGTTTAACCCCTTTCGCCTCCGTTTTGTTTTTCAGGCGAGAAGTACGAGCTGCACACGGCCACGCCCACCACCCCGAGCGTCGTCGTGCACGTGTGTGACGACGGCCATGACGACAGCTCCGCCCCCGACGACTCCGACCATGACGACAGGCCACGCCCACCTCCACGCCCCAAAATCGTCCAAACGCGACGCCCCGATTTCACCAACCAGTGACCGAAAAGTCTGTTATCATCAAAACCCAAAATGATGAGATTTAGTCAGCTTCATCCTGATTGGTGGAGAATTGTAAAGCTTGGATTTGATTGGTCGAGAGCGGCACATCCTCCGAAAGCATACAGGAAGTGGTGAAGGGGGGACTTTAAAATGGCCGCCCAAAAACAGGTGAAGCTAAAGTGCATCCCGAAAGTTTGATAGTTTGACGAAAGAAAAATGCGTAGTGTCCAATTCTGCTTTTTTATGGACATTTCAAAAGCATGATTTGTCATAAAATGTTAATTTGCAGTTTTGGAAAAAGAGAGATTTGTGTTTCTTTGTGTAAAAGTTGGGATATTTAAAGTTATTGAGAGGTATAGGTAAAAACAATAGTGGAGTATCAGGAAATAGGTCACGCTTTTCCAATTAGTGCTCCTCTTTTGTTAAAAATACTTTGATTATAGCTTGATTTTTGCGTTTATTTATGATTTTCTTTATAATAATACTTAATGTACATTGCCATGGCATTGTCGATTTACAATGTATTTCTTTGAGTGCTGTTTCTTGTACTGTTTTAACAGATTAATTTAATGCATAACTCACTCTCTGTTTTTACTTATAAATCTGAGTTTTGTAACTTGTATTTTTTATTTCAGTAAACTTGCTATTCAACTTTGGAAAAATAAAAAAAATATGATTAAATAATGACAAGTAATACATTTTCTTGGTTTAAAAAAACTCATCTCTATTTGTGATAATTGTGGCTGAAATTTAATCTAAAAAAGTTACCTAATACAGTGCAAATATATGATACAATTCGTCAGATTTTAATTTCATAATTTAGAGTTTTGGTATTTAACAATTTCTTTATTTTTGTTCACAATTATAATTGTGTATTTAGGGCAATCAGCTATTTTATTTTCAGACTAGAAAATTGCACAAATATTGCACATTACATTGTTATAACCATCTTGTCCAGGTCTAATTGTAATTCATAACTTTTAAAATCACAAAAATGAAAAAGTTGTGGTAAAAAAAATGTATATTGTACAGAAAAAATGCCATTTATGAATTGAAATTTTGCTTGTATTGGACAAAAACTGTTATCCCATGTGTCTAGAGTGCAATGGAAAGTTACGCTGTGTAACTTATGTAACGGTATGTAGAGAGATTTTAAGATGAGATTTTAAGATGGCAAATTTGTCAATAATTGTCCTTTTTTTTCATACAATCACATGTAAAATTGTGAATTATCTTGTTGTGACCGCCAATGCTGTATTTCCAAGGACTGTTTGATATCTGGTTACATTAAAAATGCATTTAATAGGTTTATTTCATGCTTTTTATAATGGCAGTAGTTGTTTTTGAATGTAGACAAATGATACTGTGGATTATGCTAAAAATAATACAAAAGTTGGTTGTGGTTGAACTAAAATACTTGAAGTGTTGTTTCACAAAATGGCTGTTACAAAATGTACTGGGAATGGTTTAAAATGCTCACTCGAAAATATTAAAATGTATTCATAGATTTTTGGTTCTCTTGTCTGTTATTTATTTGTCTTTAATAAACAAATTGTACTGTTCTTCAAACTGAAACAAACTAAATCATTTGGGATTTTGAACCTTCTGTTGTTAATATCAGATTCAATATTAGTTTCCATATTATACTTTTTCTTGTTTCTTGTTTGTTAATTATTGTGGTTTTCAGACACCAAACTTTTACTCCTGCTTGAGTAATATATTTTACGGTAGAAGTTTTGGTCCTCTTCTGCAAAAGTGACAAAAGCTGTGTTGATATTAATGTTGATATTATGAAATGATTTGAACATCTGTGTTTCTTGCACCGCTCCTTCAGATATGATGTAGTTTTTAATTTTTGTGGTCTGTGTTTTTGAAAATACCAGATTTTGTGCATTAGTTAATGTTTTGTCCTTCCAATTATGAATGAGATTACGTCCTAACGGTTGCTCATACTGGTACGGCTGGTAGTAGTTTTCCCAAATACTTTTTAACTCTTACATGTTTAATTTCTTTTATATATAATTTTACTTTTACTCCTAGTTTTCCGCACGTAATGAATAGTCCCCACAGTACAAAAAATAAATATATTAAAAATTTTTAAAAAATGAAGGAAGGCAAAGAAAATGTCTTTTACGTCATAGAAATTCTACATTTTGATTGGCCGGTGTCTTTTAAGTCCCGCCCACAGCGCGCTAGCCATATAAAACTCCGCTCCTGTAGCCGCTATCAGAAATCTACCACAAAACCTGCAAAATGATCAACTGGAAGGTAAGATTAACATAGTTATACATTTGTTACGTTATAATCTACGTATTTAAATTTTATTATGGTCTTGACAAGTTTATTGAAGCGCTGTGAAGCTTGTTTTTAAAGCTTGTTAGCATTGGAGTGGCTAACTAGCTCATGTTATGGTGCTTCAGAAATGAAATAACTTATATAACTTAATAACGTGGTAGCAGTTTCTGATAAAAGACAAATATATCTGTAATCTGTTTATATAATTTCAAAGGCAAAAGTTATAGGCAATCCTAGTTTTTATATATTTGTAATAGCCAATCTAAGTACTATTGTATTCCAAACAACTACACTAGTTTGTATTCACTGTTCAGCTATTTCAAATCTTTATGTAAATGATTAATACATAATTTTAAAATGGGCTGAACGAAGACAGCACTAACAAAAGGACTAAACCAGGTCTTAACCAGGCCTAAAGCATGATGGAAAAACCAAGGCTGAAGCAGGATTAAATCAGTGCAATCTATGTGTCCTACTTTAATCAAATTAGGGTCTAATTCTGCAGCTAAGCCAAATATCGAAACTGCACTAAACCAGGCTTTAAACCAGGAATAAAACATATTATAAGAAGTCTAAAAAACAGCTCTAAACCAGGTCTAAACCATGTCTTGCATGAATCAAACTAGGGTCTAATTCTGCACCCTTTAACCAGTAATAAAACATGTAATAACAGGTCTAAACCATATTTCTAACACGTAACCCTTTGGTCTCTGGCAGTTTCTAGAAAGTACTGGAATGGACGCTGCAGCTGTCTGTCCTGTCGCCTCCAGATGAGACTAAATTAGAACTGAAAAAAAAACAGCTGAAGTAACTGTGCCACTGAGGAGAGAGAAAGAGGGAGGGAGGGAGGAAGGGCGAAAATGACAGAGAGACAGAGAGAAAATGGTGTAAGAGAGAGTCGAAATACTATATACAATACATACATTGTTATTTGGCTGTAGCAATAGTAGCAGTAGTAGCAGCAGTATTTATTTATTTTGGATGTGTTTATTGCACTAACAAACACGGAAAAACATGTGTCCTTACTGTGAGCAGACTTACATCTCCACAAAACTATTTAACCTCCTCCTACTTGTTGCTATGGAAAAGTTGGTTCTTTGTTCCTTTATTCCACAGTACGTCATTTTGCATAAAACTATCTCCATGGAGAATATTCCACCACCAGAAAGTGCCACCAGAAAGTTACATACTTTACCTTTAAGCAACCAATTAATCAATTAAAGGAATTGAACAGAATCTGTATCTCTCGTCCTGTTAATGCCCATTACAGATTTATTATTTATTAACAAATGGGAAGCAAAATATTGATGCCACTTGAAATCTTCTGTGTATTATTGTATCTTTTACTTACCTCCCCTCTCTCTCTCCCTCCCTCTCTCCTTCTCTCTCTCTCTGCTCAGGCCTTGGATAACTTGCCGGTGCTCTTGTACATTTTGGCGTTGAAGACTTTACTTTTGTGTTTGGCGTTCGCCGGCGTCAAAATCTACCAGAGTAAAAAGGCTGAAGAGATTCTGAAGAAACAACAAGAGGAGAGGCGCAGACTGGCCCAGAGGACACAGGAACTCATAGACAACAAGAAGGACGACTAGTGTGAGTACTATTACTTTTATCATTACTACTACTACTACTAAAACTTAGAAACAACAGGAAGGACAACTAACTGTGAATACTGCTTCTACTAATACGATTACTACTAAAACTTATTAACGGCAAGAATGTGAGTACCACTGTTACTGCTTCTGCTACTACAGCTCATACACAATGAGAAGGCCAACTAGTGTAAGAGTATTACTACTACTTCTGCTAACTACTACCTCTTGAGCTCATCAACTAGGACAACTAGCTCCAAGTATACTACTAGTACACCACTACTACACATGCTGCTGCTGCTAACGTTGCTACTATTACTAAAGCCCATGGACAACAAGAACAACTAGTACAGTAAGAACAAGTACCGTACTGCTATTAGTGCTTATGTAATGACAACTACTACTCATAGACGATAAGATGGATGACTGACTGAGTGTACAAATACAACTAGTACAACAGTAGCCATGCGCTCACCGGCGCATACTGTTGCTGTGTCCTTGGGCAAGACACTTCACCCTCCAAGACTATCTAAAAGTAGGTGAGCAGATTGGCAGCCATACTTTTGTCAATCTTTGTTCATACTTTAACACAACCAGATTTTTGCTGTGAAAAACATTTAGTAATATTAGTGTTTGTCATTACAGGAACCACAGATACAATTGAAATGATTGAGGAGTTCGTCAGTTTTGGACCGGAGATTTTTTTAAAATAAGGGACATTTTGCCGCTTTGAAGAACTATGGACTTGAACCACTGAACACAAACATGTATTTATAAAGAAGTTTTCTGTAAATGTTGAACCACGTTTTGCCTTTTGTAATTTATTTAATGTAATAAAATCATGTCTACACTTTTCTTTAAACTTATTACTACTGTAGGGGCTAGTAATGACTTAATTCTAAACTACAGGGTTGGCAGCTTTTCACAGAAAAATGTCCCTGTGTCTCCATGGGGTCTTAATTACCCATAATTCCTTAATAATTCACAATATTAGTGATTTAAAATGGTTTATTGTTTAGATAAAGTTGGACAGAAGGCACAAGTACAGCGTCAGAGGGTCAAAGCTGTAGCAAAAATAGAACTCCGTACAGAATTATACATCTATGAAGCAAAATAATTATATCAAAAGCGTTTTAACAAAGAAATTAGACATTTTTAGAGCAAAACATTGGCCAAAAATATTAACTTCTGTCAAAAAACAAGTATAGGAAACAGGTATTTTTGAAAATTTACAAGCTTAAAAGTCCCTTAAGATAGAAATACTTGAACAATATGGTTCTAAAATTTTTGGTCAAGAGTTGGAACACAGAAAAACTTCTAACACGTCACATGAAAATTCAGGCAAAAAAAATTTAAATGGAAATTCATGAGAAAGTAAAAATTTTAAATACAATAAAGTACTTGAAAAATTTCTGACAATTTATCATTTTTGACTTGAACAAATAATGAAAGTAAGAGCTATGAAAACGGAGACAATTCACTTAAATATTACAATATAAACATTTGAGGTCTTCTGTAAAAATTTGGAAACAATTTTGGGAAATTTAAAAATGTGTTTGACCTTCATAAATTAATATCAGCAAAAATTTGGTATTATTTCATAGTACTTTCAGTTAACGATAATTAACTTGCATGTATTGTCAAGCAGCTAATTGCACTCAAATTTGTACAAAAGTGTAGTTGTTACAAACCAAAAAGTTCAATTTTGTATTTAGACCTCAGTAATTTCCTTGTATAAAATGCTACTTTTAAACATTATCTGAGATTGTATTTTGCATCAAAACTATTAAAATCTATTCAAAAATACTGTTTTGTAATGGCAAGAAAATGCATTTTAACCCAAAATGTGTTCACGATTGACTGAATCCAGCAAAATTGTACGTAAAAATTAGGAAAAATATTTTTGCAATTGTGTAAATTTAGAACAACTTGTTAACATGTGAATAATAATAAAAAAAGGGGTTTAGTTAAAAGAGTCCGTTATGCTCTGGTATGGAAAGGACTCAGGGTAAGGAAGTTCCATGATGCATTGCTCCGTGACGTCGGGAAGGTAGGGTCCCTCTTCGTCAAAAGGGGGCAGCACTAAGCCCTCCTCGTCGGGAACAGGAAGCTGTGCGTCCGGATCCGGCTTGATCTGGTTCTGACGCGGGTTTTCAGGGAACGCCATCGAGAACAGGGCATCCGGGTTACACACAAACTTATACACGTACCGCTCTCCGGCCACCTGTGAGAACAAACATTATATTAGGGCATTCGAAAGAAAATTCAATACCCAGCTCCTAAACCGATAGGACTGGTTTGACTGAAGAAGTCTCTTGGATGAGACAAAAAATGTTTTTTTGAAGTATTTACCTTTTGCATGATTCCTTTCTCGTAGTAGTATCGCAGAGATCGGCTCAGTTTGTCGTAGTTCATGGCCGGACGATTCTTTTGAACTCCCCACAAACGAGCCACCTAAAACCATGAAAACATTTAAAGATGCTTTTCTTCGCTCTATAGTTATAATCTACACCCGTGGATCATTATGTTATAGATTGCACATTTTAAATCACAATATTCATCTAAAAACGACTTAAAGAAACAAGGCCGCTGACTTCCGCGTTAGAAAACTGTGGTGCCCAATGGGAGCTGACGTTTATGGCAACACCATCACAACAAAGAGCCGTGGAGCTGTCGGCTCCTCCTGTCGCTGCACATCATGTTAGCGAGCAGCAGATTTTTCCTTCATTTGTACCAAAATGACTACGCAAATCCTGCACGTATAACGTATTAAGAAAATAAAATTGGAGAATGAAATAAGTACGTCACAGTGGCCGTATGCCGGGGACGGTGCCAACAGGGATTGATTGGTAAAATGGCGTCTTGAAAATAAGTGATTAAAGATTGTTCAAACAAGCACAAAACCTCCAAAAACTACTTCAGAGGGTAAATGAGAAGGGGAGACAACTATAACATGGTTAACAGCTCTAAAAAGCCCATTTTGCAGAATAGGTCAGCTTTAAACATCCATCCCCCACACTGTTATTATACACCCGTGGTTCCCAAAGTGGAGTCAGGGCAGACCTCAAAGGTTTGTGGATTTTATTTGTATATTTTGTATGTAAATCTAAGAGGGAAAACTGCAGACATACTTTTGATGGAGCAATAATAGATTATACTGGTGGAGGCCTTTGTGCTGCAGACTTGAAAACGTCTTCTAAGGCCTCATTTATTTTCTGGTCCATTACCTCTTCTGGGTCGATGAGTTTAAACTCCATGTTGCGCCCGGTCCACACGATGAGGTGGGAGTTGTTTGGGTTTTCCAGCAGAGTCAGGAGGAACTGCCAGAGCTGCAGAGAGCCGCGGCGCTGGTACGGCAAACCCTCAGACTTCAGTTTACCTGGAAAGAGGGAGACATTTTGCTTCTTAAATGACAGTAACCTCCAGCAGTACATTTAAGATGAGCAGAACTGTTACATTAAAAAAGGTGCATTATGTAACTTTTCTGATCTGCTCATCTCCATGGAGATGTTTTTGATTTGCTTAGAATGTTCTACAGTATGACATTTAACTTGTCCAGTTTGCATTTCAAGTTTTTTTCTATCCATGCGTTTCAGAATGATGAAAAATTTGGACTGTTGCCATAGCGATTAACAATTTAAATTATAGCTTTTGAATGGCCTCTTCACAGATCTGACCTGTAGCTTGGCCTGGTACTGTCACTTGCTGGAGATAGACCCGTTTAATGCCATACTAACTAATATTCCAGCCAAAGTAATAACATCTCCATGGACACAAGCAGGGGGCAGACAGAAAAGTTGCATAGTGCACCTTTAAAGCTTATGTAATGCTTTACGATATGAATATAGAAACATTGGTATAATCGTTTACTCACCGTCAAGTCTGTCTGGAACAACGCACGTGTCATCGTAGTACATCTGTGGTTCTCTGTGTGGGAATCCTGTTTAGATGCATTAAATGAAAATAAAAGTAGGTTAATATATTGAACCAAAATTTATTCAACAGAATAGACCTAAAT
The DNA here is from genome assembly GCA_000787095.1 of Periophthalmodon schlosseri. Lineage (NCBI taxonomy): Eukaryota > Metazoa > Chordata > Actinopteri > Gobiiformes > Gobiidae > Periophthalmodon > Periophthalmodon schlosseri. The sequence continues at coordinate 16,378 of KN469849.1, forward strand.
CTTACATAAATAAAAAAAACTTACCATGATGGTTATTTCGGTACAAATGAGTAGGTTTATCAAATGAGGATTGGCAGCTTTGGACATCTGGAAGACAGAAATATACAACCCCCATTATAATTCAAATACAACTTAGACTTTTTTGACCTGGTTCATCTCTAATTACTGGGCCTATCCACATGAAACAAGTTCACCGTCTTCTTTGTTAGAAAACAACTGAACTGACAAATTGTTTTCTATCAAAAAGTTGGGTTGATGGAGGAAACCGGAGAGACCAGACGAAACCCACCATCGTAATAATGAAGTTAAAGACTCAAGGATTCCCTGGATACTTCTTTCAAAAATAATAAGTCGTCTAGTTCAGAGTTGGTTGAAAACAATAAAATCCAACATGTGAACACACCATTGACCTATTGTCTTACCTGTATCGAAAACGTGATCTCTGGGCTCCTGTTTGATGGAGACGAGGGGGTATGAGCCCTGCTGAGGTGGGGCGGGGACGGGTACAGGAGGGGGGCCGGGTACAGGAGGGGGGTACATGGGGTCCACCAGCTCCTGTTTAAACAGAGGCGCACCAGGCTGAACCAGGGGCTCTGAATGGTGCCTCTGGTACAGTGGCCGAGAGGAGCCAGAGGAGCCAGAGGAGCCAGAGGGGAGGAACTGTAGGCTGGGGTCTGACATCTGCCTCTGGAACCTACAGGAACAAATATACAAGTACACAAATCACAACACTGAATAGGCCAATTGATACTTTCATCAACATTCCCTGGGGGTGTGATGCTAAATGGAGGCACTGCTCTGTCTGAAGCTGTTGGACTTTAATCTGAGCTTTGTGTTAACTCCATCAGACCAGAAAGAACTTAGACTTAGTTGGGACTACAACAGGAGAGCCGATTTGTGCTGTTAAACAAGTCCCTCTCCAGTAACATTACAGTCGCAAGCTAGCTAGCATTAGCCAACTGTTTTAATAAATTAAATAAATTAAATTCAAAAAGATAAGAGCTTGTTAAAGTTGAATGAATAATGGATACTGTTACCAACAATCTCTCATTCTCAACATGACTGACCGTTGCTGTGCGCTGTAGGCTCCACTGGGGGGCGCTGGTCCGTGGGGCAGTACAAAAGGCTGACTCTGGCTCTGTGGGAGGCTGTGGTGAGGAGGAGGAGGAGGAGGGGGGAGGGTCTGAGAGCAGTGACGGACAGGCTGAGCAGCCAATGGGTGAGCCTGTCTCTGCAGAGGGGGCGGGGCTTTGAGTCCGGCTGGTTTGGCGTCACAGGAGGCACTGCAATGACATTAAAGTTTAGTAAATTATATTTAAAAGAAAGATACATGCACTGCTGGCAAAACTGTCCTTGAGTAAAAAGTACACATGAGAAATACTACTCAGAGCACTGGTTACTTTTAGATCACTTTTATACAAAACTTGGATCAAAGTCAAAAATGGTAAAACTACATTTAGTCATTTTAAACCACAACCTGCTTGTTTCCATGGAGATGTTATTGCTTTGCCTGGAATGTTCCACAATATGGCATTAAACGTCTCTGTCTAGCCATCTTATTTAATTAGGTGTTTTACTGCTATAGAAATACATTGAAAACATACATTATAACTGATCAAAGCCTCTCCACAGATCTGACCTGTAACTTGGCCCGGTGGTATCATTTGCTTGTCTCCAAGGAGATAAATAAGTTCACAGTCATACTGTGGAACATTCTATAGGCAAAGCTATAATAATCTCCATGGAGACAAGCAGGCAGCAGGGTGGACCCCTCACCAGAAAAGTTACAAGGTGTAACTTTAATATAAATAACATTAACACACAATTTAAATGACAGATAAAAACAGCTTTAATGTGTTTATGTAAAAATATCTGGGGAAAAAAAAAAAAAAAAAAAAAAAAAAAAAAAAATCAACATTTGACTAAAAGTTGGCCCGTCCTCAACTCAGAAATGATGGGATCTGTTTTATTTATACTAAAAAATATGAAATTACACATTTAAATGAACAATTAAGGGTTAACACAGTTTATTTAGGACAAAATACAGAAATGTCAGCTCAACGTTTGAATAAAAATGTGCCTCCTCAGAACTGATTGGATCTGAATTTTTTAAGCGATTTTAAAGCCGAAAAGTAGAAGACGTCCAAATGTTTTCATAATTATCTTGCATAGTCGTTTCCTTCTGCTTTAAGATGTGCAGATTGGTGGTTGTGCAGAGTAAACAGGCCGTTGCACAAGTGGAGACATGTCGAATGAGTCATCGCTTCATAAAAACAAAAACTGCAGCGAAGGAGAAGGAGGAGCAACAAGCCAAACCACAACGCCATTTAAGATCACATCACGAGCGCTAAAGACACGCTACTGTCAAATTAAACTCATAAATCTATCACTGGGGAGGATATGGTCTTTGTAATGGGAAGTATAAACAGCCAAGAGTTCATTTTACAGTTCGTCGAGTCTACAATAGAAAATGATGAAATATACAAGTCTGGCCTGTAACTTACAAACACCAAAGGGTCCGATATTATGCAAAACTGACAGAGACAAAAATCATTCTTAAATTTCCAAATATGGACACTTCATGTAATTTTATATACATTTTCACCTTCAAGTCACTCAAAGCGCTTTACATCAAGGAAGCACTCGCCCGTTCACACACACATTCACACACCAGCGTGCGCACACTGGGGCCGGGGTGGATTAAGTGTCTTGCCCGAGGACACAACGACAGCATTCACCTGTGGCAGTTGGACTCAAACCACCAACTTTCGGATCAGTGGACAAACACTACCACCTGAGCTACTCTCTTCCCTTAGAGCCATTATTTCCATGGAAACAAGCAGGTACATGCCCTCCTCCAGGCCAAATAAGAATCAGGTTTGCGGAGATGCAAGCTCAGAGTAACAACTTGAAAACTTGTTTGTCAGCGCAATAAAATATCTCTATTTTTTTGGCCTAAAAGTTACACTGTGGAGCTTTAAGTAAGTGAGTAAAATGATTAGAATGACAATTTTGGATATTTCGTTCTTAAACAGTGAATCTCCCATAGAGTTATATAAGCCCCGCCCTCCATCTGAACTTACATCACCATAATTTTAGAACAGGAGCACAACATGTACTAACCTATACTACGACATAATGCAAAAAAGCTCAAGTGCCCCATCAAACGTATAGGAAATGCCAAAAAAGCATAGCCAAAGATATTTTAAATTTAAAAGTAATAAATGTGTCCATCTCTCCTCATCAAACCATTGTATAGAGTCAGTGTGGTACCTGTAGGGGTAAAGGCACATGTCACGATGGGGCGTCCTGCAGGGAGACTGTGAGCTGGGGCTGGGCTCTTTCTTCACCCTCTGCACCGCAGGACCACTCACTGACACTGGGGGAAAACAAAACAGGATCAAATTCAAATTTAAATTCAACAACAGACATTAAACGTTTATCAGTTTACTTCCTGTTTGGACACGGGCAGCAGATGTGAGACATGTAGAGGTAATTCTATAACTGTTACCTAGCAACCGTAACGTTAACAAAAGGCCATTAAGTGACAATATCTTTATTTTGATAAATGAAGGTTTAAACTGTCAGAAAAATGCCTTCCTCGCGTGTAAATGGTCCATGAATTTTTGGTGTTGGTGACATAGTGTTGGAAAATAGAATCCCTCCCTCTACCCATTTTTCATTTTTTAGACCAATTTTCTTGTTCTTTTCCATGCCTTAAAGTGTTGACATAACAGAGGTTAGTAGTTGGATCCCAGCTGTGAACAGTGCTACACACGTTGTGTTCTTGGGCAAGACACGTCACACACTTCCATCCTCTATTACCCATTCACACGCAACATTTATACGTAGGAAGGGCTGACAGCACAGATTGGCTGGTCTACATTTTTTTTCTTGACCAACTGACTTCTACTTTTATTGCTGTAATTTTTTTTTTCCATTTTTAGAAGTTCTTAAAAATCTAACATAGCTAAGAAAACGTATATTCAAACTTCAAAAGATGTAAGGAAACCACAAAAAGTTCTACTCAACCACAGACAGATAAAATGTTCCTATCTTTTTGGTTCATGCTACAATATTCAGTTTATAATGTCATGGTTTTGCAACGACACATCTTTGTTTAATTTTGCTCAGTAGCATTTTAATAGGTTTCATAACATACAAACTCATAATGTCCCTATCCCTCTCTGCAGAGCACTCAACGCTTTTACGTCATTGCATCTCTAAAATTTCCATCCAGCGAACATTGTTCAAACATTAAGCCAACGCCAGTGTGCATAAGGGCCATAAAGTCCCTGTTTTACTGAGTGTCCCTGAACACAACATGATGACAATGTTTTAAATCCACAGGTGAAGTCTGGAGTGAGTTTATGGTCCTTGCTTCCTGTAATAACACCTGGCATGTTTCCAGTGATAGTTCCATTTTGATCACAGTTTTATAATAATAATAATGATACATATTGTGTTTTCAAGTGCTGCACTCATTGTCACTCTTCATTCACTCCATACTCAGTGATGTAAGCCACTTCTGCACGTACAGTTAGGGGAACCACGTGTCTTTTTTAATTGTCCTGCACAGCCATTTTAAGTATGTCACTTTTTAACCAAAAAGACTAAAACAGAAGGATGTTTTTGTTTGGTTTTTTTTATATTTTCAATGCACTGAAATAACATAGAAGCTAAATGTGAGCGGGCTTGCATCTCCACAAACCTGACTCTTATTTTTGCAAGTGACGTGCCACCTGCAGAAAGTTACATACTGTAGCTTTAAATGAGAAAGAGTCCAAATTTTGACAGGTAGTGTGAATTCTTCATGTTTGTCCCAACACATGCACAACCTGTTCACCCGTTACTTCAATTTGAGGTGATCACCCTAGTCACAGCTGCCCTGGGGTAGACTGAGGGAAGTAAGGCTGCCAGTCTGCGCCGTCGGCCACCACCACTCACACACTCACACACCACTTTCATACATAAGCAAGGCAGGTGAAGTGTCTTGCCCGAGGACACAAACATAGTATGAACTTTAGTTGTAAAATGTGCTCACCATTATTTGGCTGAAAATCTGGGACAAACTGCTCATCGTCTGGGGACTGAGCTGCAGAGACAAAGGACCAGAAAACAATGTGATTGGATAGAACCGAATATAAAAAACATTATAATAAAACCTCTTAACTTCTTAAAACCTCACCTTCAGCAATCCAGATCTCCTGAAGCTGGAAGAGATCTTGGAAAAGGTCTGAAAAACAATATTTACACAGTTAACACATAAATACTGACCTTTCACCTTTACCTTTTACTATTATTAGACCAAAATATTGCGTAACATTGACAGTTTTTAAGTAATTGCCTTCTGTGTCCTGAGCCAGTTCTGTCTCCATAAATTTCCTTTTTCGGCAGTTCAAACGTCCATCTTCTTCAGCGGGACATCTCTGCAACAACAATTCTTACATTAATAAGTTGTCATTTTAACAGCGCTCTCGTGGTGTGTGCCTGTCCAATTTTACCTTCTCTAAATAAATACATTTCAAACGGTGCAACAAACAAAGTTGTTTTAATACCATGTCTCGTTTTTACGCTAAAATATAAGGCAACTCAATGGAAGCATTCTAGTGTTCAGAATAGGGATGCACCGATACGATACTGGTGTTGGATATGATATTGAAAATTTTGGTGGATCGGCTTCCAAGATATTGGTTCAGTGGATATTCCATTTTGGCTCATAAATTGGTGTAATAAGACGATTTACTGGGCAATGTTGGCCCAAAAGCTGTTCTGTAGTTACACATTTGGACCATTTTTACCTCACGCTGTTTGTGTTTAAAAGAAATAAATAATATTTTCATCTCTGCTCTAGTATCGGTTGATATCGGGTGTTGGCAGATACTTGAAGCCAAAGTATCGACATCGGTATCGGAACAGAAAAACCTGGATCGGTGCATCCCTAGTTCAGAATACATTACTACTGGGCCACATTTTAAAGCAGACGTTCAATATTCTGTAACTGAATATATTTTCAAAGTATTCTTCCCATCGCTGGTAATGGGGCAAAGATTAGGTTTGACTAAATTAAACTCACCCTCTCAGGAACCCCGAAGGGAACCTGCTGGTCATAAAAGCCATCCATGTTTGAGAGATCTCCACTCTGAAATACAGGAAATATTTTTATTAAAAACAACGGCATTGACGTTTGTTTGAAATGAACAGCTATCAAAAATATATCTGTGCTTCCATACTGTAACTGTAAAATAAATAAATAAATAAATAATAATAATTATACAGGATATGCTACACATCAACCACAAAAACAATCAGACAACTTTGTTTCAACTTAAAAGTGTATTTTAATATTCTAGTTAAACGGTTAGATTTACTATACCCAGTTCATCTTGCATATTTCCATTTTTATGTTGCAACACTGAAATTTCAGTAGTAGTATTTCGTATGGCAAATATTATCTTTCCATTCCAATAAGAGCTTTACAGTTATTCCATGACTGAATTAAAGGTACTTTTCTGGTCTGTCTCTACATTGCCAAAATTCTGCGGGCCCTTAAAACATAAGCTACGTCGCGGTGTGTTCTGTAGTTACGTCCCTGCGCGCGCCTCTCTGGCAGATTTGTGAATGAAGCTCGCGGTGACGCACACACCCGGGAGCCCTCCTTGTTTTTCTCAATGGACTGAAATCCGATCCTCTCCAAAGGGGTTAAAAAGCGCAGGGAGGAGGGGGGCTGCCATGCCACGGCTCAAAACCTTCTGTGTTAATAGTTTAGCCTTTACAAATCGCAACCAGTAACGTTAAAGCGTTCGTAAAAAGCTAACGGTTGTGGGAAAATGGTCTCGTTGCTTCCAAAAATTACGCAGAAAATGGCGTGAGCGCTGCATGCCCCCTCCAAAGCTCTCGATACCTGGTGCTATCCAAAATCGTCGCGCATGACCATCTAAACTTGCATTTTTCTAGCCCATGACAGACGTTTAAGACAGTTCCTACCTCAAGTGAAGTTTGTAAAGCGCAAATGTTGTAATCCAACCGTATTTGTCCAGACTACATCGCCTGCATCTCCGCGTACAAAACTCCACTCTCTGTTTTTCTCAATGAAGCGTCTCCCGAGGTGCTAAATCCAAACCGACCTCTGTTCTCGGCTCTGATTGGCTGAGCTGCCTGTCTTTTTAAAACCTCAGCCAATCGCGTTGCAGAACACAGAGCCGCCCCTCCTCCGTGTTCTTTATGAATGGCTGCGTTTCATTCATGAATTCACAGCTCTCTTAAAGCGCCATGCTACCTTTTCCACGTTTGTACCTTTTTGTACCGATATTTAGGCCTACACTAGGGTTGTCAAAAGTATAAAAAATCAGATATTAATCGATACTAAAACTAGTACCAAAAGTAGATACTCATTTGAGCAGGTATCGATACTAAAAAGTCACATTCACAGGACAGAAATGTACCTTTCCTGAATATCTTTAGAACGATCTTGAGCTGTATCTTTCACAAGTATAAGACACATAGACTAGTACACGCCCATGGACCACTATGGAACCTAGTCTATTCCTTGAGTTTGACATTTTAGCATCGTGATAACACTACCCTACACACACGTTCATGGCTTGAAATTACTTCCGAAAAGATCGTAAAAATCTCATAAAATCATTAGACAAATTATTGCAGGGTTACAATACAGAACGCACGTCTGCAGCGTACCAAGGCGACCATAAAGTTGTTTATTAGTACAGGATTATATTGTTGTAATTCCTTTCCTTTGTTTTTACTGCCACAGATAGACCTAAGCACAAAGCAGCTAAGCATTTTAAAGGGCCCATATTACACTATTTTCTGATATATGTTCTGGTATAATATATGTTTCCTCTTCAAAAACATACCTGGAGTTGTGTTTTGTTTCAACACACAAACCCAGCATATATTTAGGTTGAGTTCTTCTCTACCACTTCATGACATCACGAGGTGGAACAGAGCATTTTGAGTTTTGGAGTTGTAGTTAGACTAATAATGCAGGATTACTCATACATAATATAATAATACATAATACATAAACTACTGTCTTAGCAGTTTTTATGCAGAATAAGACAGGAGATTTGTTGTTTGTGGAGGAAATTATGGTACTTCAAAAACTGCAGCCATTCAAATAGTGATTTTGATCTGACTGCGATAAATCTTACAGCTCTACCATTTGGCCTTGATTTTCCCAGAATGCCTCATGATCAGGTCTTGTCTCGACAGGAGGCCCCTCTGAACTTCGGATCTAACTTTGATCATTTCACGCTTTGAAAATCTGTACTGACAGCAGCTGTGTCACATGAACGTACACTATGGGATTTGGAGATTTAACAGGGGCAAAAAGCTAAATCGCTCACTAGATTAAACAGAAAGGTGTCAATTGAAAATATATAAAATATTTAAGACTTTTGAAAGACAAAACAGAACAAAAGACTTCAAATTTTGCCTTTTTAGTCCATGCAAGATTTTATACAAGTCAGAGGGATACTATCAGTGTGTACAAGTGTTTAAAGTTGCACTATGTAACTTTTCTGGTGAAGGGTCTGGGATGTTCTACAGTATGGCATTCAAGTTATCTATCTCCATGGAGACAAGGAGGTGACGTAACCAGGTCAAGCTACAGGTCAGAACTGTGGAGAGATAATCCCACTCACAGTAAGAATTCAAGTTTTTCAAGGTATTTTGGGCAAACGCAAAGGAATTCAGTTACAAGCGCTGTCGTTCTGCCTCGAAACAAAACGCCTGCCTCCATGGAGATACAAGATGATAGGTTTAATGCTATACATCTCCACAGAGAAGAGCAGATGGCAGAAAAGTTACACAGTGTGCCTTTACCAAAATGTGGAAGCTTATTTTTTCACAACAGAAGTCTGGATATAGATAGATTAGACAGACAGATTTCCATATGAGTGTATTAATTTGTCCAGTGTGACTCTAGATGCTGCTGACCATGTTGTGAAACGCCTGGTCAGCTCAGCCTGTACGATAAAAGCTGATCTCAGCACTGTGTAACTGATTGGCAGCGTCTCCTGTTTACTGCACTCAAAACACAACACTATGACACCTACTCTACCTGTGCACTTGTATCTCTGTGTATTTTTCTGAGAAGCACTGTGACTGTGATTAGATTTGCGATTTACGTTTCAATAGGATTCTGTTCAAAGTTCATATTTTAAACACAGGGGAATGACAAAAATAATACAATCACATTTAATAAAATTGTCAAAAAAAATGATGCATCTAAATAAATGCTTATATTGAAGATTCAATATAAGCATTTATTAAAACCCATTTTTATTGCTCAAGATTCTGTAAAAAACCTTGTTAATTCTAAGAGTAAGTTTGTCTGAGAGCAGAGAGTGCAGACAGCGTTTGTTACCACAAGATGGCGCCCCATTGCTTTGTCCCTAGTACAACAACTATTTCTAGATAACCTTGAACCTTGCTCAATAGATGCGCATCAGTCACTATAAAAAAAATTAAAATTGAATATAAAAAAAATAGGCCTACATGTTTAAACTACTTTTAGGCATTAATTCACACAATTATCTAGACTGTATCGACCAATTAGAAAACAGTTTATATTCTTTACTGAATGATAACAAGACAATATGCTTAAAAAATGATCAGATTTATTATTGGCGGTAAATGTTATTTTTACCCCTTTAGCAACACCATCTTCCAGTAATATGTTTGATCAAAGGTGCACTAAACTTTTCTGGTGGGAAGTCCGCTACCATGGAGATGTTGTTGCTTTGCCTGGAATGTTCCACAGTATGGCAGTCAGGTATCAGTCTTGTATTTCTTCAATGTAGGGAGGAGGCTACATTTCTATGGCTCAAAAGTACTTTGAAAAACATGCATTCTTGCTGTGAGTGGGCTCGCCTTTCCAAAGATCTGACTTGTAACTGAGACTTGTGGACTTGTGTCTCCTTGAAGAGAGAGGAGTTCAATGTGACACTGTGGAATTTTCCAGGCAAAGCAATAACTACATCGAGGACAAGCAGATGACAGACAATCCACCCGAAAAGTTACACAGTGCCCCTTTAAGTATTTATTTGCTTCTATTTAAATTGAGTGACCCCTTTGACCAATCCCACGGATCTACAGTTCTATTCTGTTATATATTTGTTGACACTGACAGCACAAAATAATTGTTTCATATTGATACTTTGAAGCCGATGTCATCAACTTTCCCTGGCGGTATGATGCTAACTGTAGGCATTTTCTGTCTGAGGCTTTGTTAGACTTTAATCTGAGCTTTATTTTAAAACAATCTGACCATAAAGAGCTGACTTAGTTGGAACTACAACAGGTGAGATAATTTTTACTGTTGAACAAGTCCCTTACACATAAAATTACAGTCATAAGCTAGCTAGCATTAGCCAGCGGTTTTTCAGTTAGTCCCTCTCACCTTTTTGTTGAAAACACCTAAACAGGACCATGAACGCTCGTATTGATCACCTTCTCCTGAAAATGTGTTGTTTAAATCCATTTTGTATTTTTTTCTTCAGTTTTCAGACTATCTTAAATCTTTTTTGGCTGCGTTTGCTAATGTGTGCATTGTGTCACCACGGTAACTGATGAACATTCCGCTGTAGACATATATGTAGAAAACCCCCAGCGCGATGTCACTGCAAAGTATCAATTGCTAGGCTTCAGATGACATCACAGCATTCTATAAACCAATATTATTTAATACAGATGAGGGGCAGCTAAAATGAAGACTGTTGAAATGCAGAGTTTTGTTGTAATACAGTGAGTTCTTGGGTCTAGTCACTAATAGAAATGATCAGGTTCAACATTTGTGCATTTATTTTTTCAATATTTCATGGTAAAGTACAATGTAATCAATAGGGAAAACTGTCTCTTGTCCCCCCCCTCATCTGGAACTATGACGTCATCATATTCTAGAATCTGAAAACCACCAGTATTCACAATCTGTTAGAACTTTTCTGTATAACAGAGCGGCTCTAGCGTCTCCTGTCTTTTCCTAATGATAAAACAGACTACGAATGTGTTTTCCAGATTGTTTTAGCCTTGTATTACTAAGCAGAATATATAAAAAACAGTGCACAGTTTTTGCCGTGTGACGACCTTGCGTGACCCCTGTACAAAGAGGCCTACAGTTGAAATGAATGGATCCACGTGCGTCTGTGATGAGTCAGGTACTTTTGCACAAACGTTAGCAAAGCGACAAGCTATATAAAGTCTATATAGAAGACACACAGGGTTAGCGTAGCGACATCGGCGAGGGCTAAAACTACTGGCAACATGGGCAGGGTAATAACAATGAGTTGGGGTTTAATCATCTTTATTTGCACTGTCTCAAAATGGATACTGGAAAAATATGTGCAAGTGGAACTGGTTTTGGGAGAGCAACAGCTGTAGTGGTGGTAGTAGTAGTAGAAGTAGTAGATGTAGTAGAAGTAATTGTAGGAGTAATGATAATAGTGGTTGCATTAGTAGAAATTTTTGTTATAGCTTCAAACTTCAAATGTTTTTTTTGTTTTGTTTTTTTTAAACAAAATATTGACTAAAATGAAATATGTTTTTCTCTTCATTCTGTTTTTTTGTTTTTGTACAGAAAATTGTAAAAAAACAAAAACGGCATCCTTACTGTGAGCGGGCTTGCATCTCCACAAACCTGACTCTTATTTGGAGGAGGGCCTACACCTGCTTGTTTCCATGGCAATGTTGTTCTTTTGGCTATAATCTTCCACAGTATGGCCTAAAACTTTTCTATCTCCATTGAGAATGTTCCAAAGTATGGTTTTAACAGTCTTTCTATATGGAATCATGCAGGTGACGTGCCGCCTCCAGAAAGTTACATATTGTACCTTTAAATTTCAGGTTTTATTTACTTACTTGCCTCAAATTGAACCTTAGTATTTTTTTTAACTTCTTTTAAGTTTTATATCTAATCTAATTTTTATTTGAACTTCAAATTTTCTTTACAAAATTGAACCTTAGCGTTTTTTTTATAATATCTTCTAATTTTGTTTTATTTTCATTTAAACTTCCAATTCTATAACTTTCTATAACTTAATTACCTCAAATCAAACCTTAGTATTTGTTATTTCCAGATCATTTTCTTCGAGGAGAGGAACTTCCAGGGCCGTTCGTTTGAGAGCAGCGGCGACAGTTCAGACGTCCACTCTCACCTGAGCCGCTGCAGCTCCGTTCGGGTCGACAGCGGCTGCTTCATGGTCTACGACAGGCCAAACTTCAACGGGAACCAAGTCTTTCTGAGGAGGGGAGAGTACGCGGATGTGCAGAGGATCGGGAGTCAGATGGGGATGGGAGGGGCCTTTCAGATGGACACGATCCGCTCCTGTCGCATGATCCCTGTGGTAACAACATGCAGGGATGATTAGATAGTATTAAGAACATGTTTATTAGCAACTTACTAGGTGTTTGAATGTTATATTACAACTAAAACCTGCAGATTAATAGTTATTTTATTATTCCCACAACATTATATTTTATAAGCCAATTCATGGGTATCAGCTCCTTGTTATATGATGTCATTTTTCAAAAGATATAATATTTAGGTTATTGTTAATAGCTATGGCATAGTAGTTTTCCTATCATATTTTCAAATTAATGATTCAAATCAAAACTGCAAAATATCCTTCAAAACAAGAGTACAGAATTTGAACTGATGTTTTGGTCAAAAATTGTAATATTGTAAAACATTATTTAAACTTTAAGAAATTAAATTTTAAGAAAGATTAAAAATGTAATGAAATTTTACAAGGCAAGAACATCCAGGTAACAGTAGCTCAATTCTAATGTAAAAACAATCTTAAAAACAAGTTAAGTATTTTTTATAAGTAGTATAATAAGTAGATTTTTACAAGCTTGGAAGTCTGAATATCCATAAGTGAAGTAGACGTGGTCAAAATGGTCATCTATAGTTTGAAAAAAAAAATCTGTATGTTGTAACTTTCCAAATAAGGATAATAAATAAATAATACATTGCAAAAATACCCAGAAAAGTGCAGAAATATTAGTCAGTTCACATTTGTCTGATACTTTCTGGTGGATTGACATACTCCAAAAAGTATATTATTTTTGTGAACATTCTTCCTAAACATTTTTCTCTTTACCTCTTCAGCACAGAGGCCAGTTCCGGGTTCGCGTTTATGAGCGTGAGAACCTCTTGGGTCAAATGCACGAGCTGACGGAGGACTGCGAGTCTCTGCAGGAGCGGTTCTACATGCCCGAATGTCAGTCCTGCCACGTGATGGACGGACACTGGCTGCTGTTTGAACAGAACAACTTCAGGGGGCGCCAGATGTACGTGCGCCCAGGGGAGTACCGCAGCTTCCGGGACATAGGAGGCAGTAATGTGAGCAGGATCAGCTCATTGAGGAGGATCATGGACATCTGCTGAGACAGAGAATGAGAAATATATGAGCAAATGTTGTAAAAATGTGAATTAAAAATAAGAAATTAAAAGTTGAAATACATACCTGTTGCATCTTTTCCTGAATTTCACTTCAAGACTATTTTAAATTATACAGAGGGGATTTTTTCTCAAGATAAAGATAAAAGAACATTACTCACTATAGTCCACAGATTTTCAGCCAATGAAAAATGTCCAATTTGAATTAACTATTTCAGAAAGCTCTGAGCAAACTTCTGAACCAAAAAAGACACAAAAATGAATACTATGAATACTATGAATACTACTGCAAGTTCCCTAGAGCCAGACCCAGTGGCACAGATATTATATACACTTTTTGGCTTAAACTGGTGTTGTTTGATAATCTTTTAATGGATGGGGTGCTACAGCAACTTTTTAACAGCAAAAGTGTGACGTAACTCAAAAAAGGTTGAAAGACTAATATAGTCAATTGAAGCCCCATATTGTAACTTTTTAGCCATAAAACAAACTAAAATAAAAAGCATGCTGTTGTTTTCTTTTTCATATAGGCTGAGTTTATTATTATTTGGCCTGGAGGATGGCCTGCACCTGCTTGTTTCCATGGAAATGTTGTTCCTTTGCCATTAATATTCCACAGTATGGAATAAAACATCTATCACCATTGAGTTTTCTGGTTAATATGGTTCATGGTTGGGTCTGGGTTACGTAGCATTACTCAAAAAGACACAATTATTGTGAGATGAATGGAGTATGTATTAGGTAAATCTGGTAACTTTGTGAGTCCATTTTCTTTTCTTTCAAAAGTGGTTGCTCACACAAACTGTAATAAAGACTTAAAGGCCCTCCATCTGATTGATGATATATAGTTGATATGTACCATATTTTCTGGACTATAAGTCGCACAATTTTTCATAGTTTGGCCGGGGGTGCGACTTATACTCAGATGCGATTTTTATGTGAAATATAAGTTTTTTTCTTCATTATTATGCATTTTTTGGCTGGTGCAACTTATACTCCAGAAAATACGGTACATGAATGCAACTTGTTTTGTCCTAAGCTTGAAGGGCCTCTTCCCATTTGCAAAAAAATTGTATTTGAACAAAATGTGTGGCGCCCCAGTACAGATATATTATATAAGCAGCTCTTGAGGTCAAAATAAGTCCACAAAGGCAACTTCGCTCTGAACCAGTATTTTTACAAACCATCATAAGTCAGCGAGTTCATGTGTGACAGTGGGGGGGAAGGGGGGCGGGGGCATTTGAAAAGAGCTGATTCTAGGGCAGATGTACAGTACAGTTTGGAAAGGGGCAGAAAGAGCTGACCAGAGCAGTGATTGTTGAGCGCCACAAAGGCCCAGGTCAGAGGAGGGTTATAAATGCAGGAGATACACTGGGGCTGTGCAGTAGAGCCACAACCACAAACATGGGGAAGGTAAGACTAATAAGGCCTTTTTTAATCAGTCATAGGGCTATTTTAATTATTTATCATTGAAAGGTGGTCATCTGGACACTGTTTTTGCAATCAAAACGTTTCAGCTCCCATCCCTAAGCCATTTTTAATTAATACATTTGAAACCTTCTCTATGTTGAACCACATCTGGACGAATGAGGGATTACACCAGAATTATTTATCATTATATATATTTTTATATGTTTTTGATTTTTTTAAATACTCAGTTTTGTTAACTAAAAAAAAAGACTGAAAGTAATACCTGCAAAATACACAGTAACTAATCGCAAATGCCTTGGTTTAGTCCTGGTTCAGTACGTTCAGAATAATAAAAAGTTAGGACCGTTGCCATAGTAACTAGCAATTCAAAACATATTAGAGGGGAAAAAGTCCTCAAAATGTCGCATATAACAAGCTGAAACCCATGAATTGCTGGGTTTCAGATGACGTCACAACATTCATTCTATAGGCCAATAATAGTTAATACAGATGGGGGCACCTAAAATAAATATTGTTAAAATGCAGCTTTTTGTTGTAATACAAGAAGTTAATTGGTCTAGTCACTTATAGGAATGATCAGGTTCAACATTTACCTTTTGGATATTTCATGGCAAAATACAATGTAATTAAGAGTGAAAATTGGCTCTTGCGCCCCCATCTGAGAGTATGACATTATCACATTCTAGAATCTAAAACACACCAATAGTCCCGGTTTACTCCTAGCCCTCGATATAAACCAAATCATTTTTTCTTTCAGATCACGTTTTACGAGGACCGGAACTTCCAGGGGCGTAACTATGAGTGCAGCAGCGAGTGTTCGGACCTGCACTCTCACTTCAGCCGCTGTAACTCCATCAGGGTCGACTCCGGGGCCTGGATGGTGTATGAACGGCCCAACTACAGCGGGTACCAGTACTACCTGCGCCGCGGGGAGTACCCAGATTACCAGAGGTGGATGGGCTTCAACGACTGCGTGCGCTCCTGTAGAATGATCCCAAGTGTAAGTCGGGAATGATCGGGAATGTTCACTAAGGAAATACTGTTATCTTTCATGGAGAATTCATCCAGGACAATTCGAAGTGCATATGGCAGGTTTTCACGTTTTTCTAATTACTACTTGGTTTGGTGGGATAATGTCTGTGGTGTGTCATAGTTTTACGTCTGTTAAGTGGCAGTTTGTGGAAGAACAAAAATACAGGAAGTAGCGCCGAGTTCTAAAAGAGAATCCCTCTCCCTATGTCTTCAACACTGAACACTCCATCCTTGTTTACATTACAGTTGCTAGGTAACAGTTATGGATTTGCCTCTACGTATGTCACATCTGCTGCCCGTGTCCAACCAGGAAGTAAAATTATAAACATAAATGAAAAAACTAGAAAAAGCTTGGCAAAATTTTTAGCAACATATCTTAAATCTTATGCTGTTAACTATGTTTTAGTACAATTATTAGTCCAACCTGTCATATGCACTTACTAACTAATTACTAATATGGTTGTATCGAAGTATGGAAAATCAGATGCTAAGTGATACTAAAACTAGTATCGAAAGTAGATACTCGTTTGAGCAGGTATCGACACTAAAAAAGCCACATTCACAGGACAGAAATGAACCTTTCCTGAATAGCTTTAGAATGATCTTGAGCTGTATCTTTCACAAGTATAAGACACATAGACCAGTAACCTTTCCTGATAGCTTTAGAATGATCTTGAGCTGTATCTTTCACAAGTATAAGACACATAGACCAGTATACGCCCATGACCACTATGGAACCTACTGGACTATCATCGTGGTATCGGAATCGGTATTGACTATCAAGTTTGTCGGAACTGAGTTTGAAATTTTTGTATCGTGACAACACTAACTCCTAACACTCTTTTTGTTAATTCCACAGCACCAGGGCTCTCATCGGATGCAGATTTACGAGCGTCCTGAGTTTGGGGGTCAGATGATGGAGTTGACCGATGACTGCCCCTCCCTTTACGACCGCTTTCACTTTAATGACATTCACTCCTGCACCGTGAGCGAGGGGCACTGGATCTTCTACGAGCAGCCTCACTACAGGGGGCGCCAGTACCTCATGGGCCCGGGGCAGTACCGCCGATTCAACGAGTGGGGAGGGGTCAGTCCCAGAGTCGGGTCCATCCGGAGAATCATGTGAATGAACTTTGTCAATAAAGTTAGTTCAAAATACTAAAGGGCCTGTACCCGATTTTTGTTCTATGTGTTTGAGCAAACTGTGTCTTGCCCCAGTACAGATGTATAGTGCTATAAGCAGCTGTTAAGGTCAAAATATGCCCGTTGTGTTCTGCCTGCATCTAATTATAAAGCGTTTCTTTCTCAGAGAATCAGGAAAAGTGTAGTTAGCATTCTAGTTGCTGTTAGCTTTACCGTGACTGCAAAACTCCGCTCTGGTCTCTAAAAGTTGTGGAAAGCGCTAATAAATTCATCGTGGTGAATAATTAGGATGTTCAGAATACATAAGGTAAGTGAGCAATAACTTTGGACCACTGCAAACCACTTAAAATGAACAAGTTCTGTTTTTCACGTTTTTAAGACAGTAAAAATTTGGTACGTCTTTAGTGTATGATTTTTTACACATAACCTACATTATAAACTTTTCATGGTTTCAACTTCCTGTTATATGCAACATTTAGAGGATTTTTTCACATTCAAAAGCTTTAGGAAATTGTTCATCTTAATGGTAACGATCCTAATTTTGAATAAATCTGAAACCAACAGGTCGGCCCAGTAGTTTAGTTTAACTATTGAAGTGGAATATTTCGTGTGTTAAAATTATAATCAATACTCAGTTCATAGTTAAATCATGTCCAAAGAGGAGACTGAAATCTGAACTGAAAATTGAAAAAACATTAGCTTTAAAACAATAACCTAAACACAAATGATATAAAACCCAACTGTATTCATAAACTTTAAAACCCATAACCCAATAAAACACCTATCACACTACGCCTGTACATTTTCGCCCAGAACTTTAAAAATTGTAACTTGTTGCCAGGGGACTCTTTTAGGACCTGGACACAAGAACAGGAGGTAAGAGAACAAACATTCATTCATTAAAACACTATAAAATACACTAATGCACATCAAGACTTAAAAACACTTTCAAGTAGAGAGTGCACCAAATATATTGCACAATTCAGTTTATTGTAATTGGTTAATTATGTCTCCTTTCCCTCCAGGGACCAGCAGCTGCCAGTTAAAGTGCTACTGTGCCTCAGGATCTAAAAGCGGTAAAAGGAAAGACAATAATTTAATAAATACATTTTTAAAACCAATTATGTGCAATGTCCTTTTTATACGTGCAAATATGTTTAAAAGAGCTGTGTGCTATCAACAGTGCTATATGTAATTTAAAGTGTCTTAAGTGAAGGGTGAATGAAGGAACTGAGTGGTTCACGGTAACAAACGGGCCTGTTTGTTACACACTTTGAAAGCAAACTTTTATTTTAAACAAACCTGGGAACATTTCTGAAACATATTGATCACTCAGATTGAACAAGTATGAACGCCAGTCGTTTGAGACGATTTTTAACATTTAGTGCAATATTGTACATTCAAATAATAAACAGTGTTGTAACTATATTAGGCATAAGTCCAGAAAAGTCCCTTTTAAAGTGATTCAGAACATTGAACATCTCCACAAACTAAAGGTGCACTATGTAACTTTTCTGGTGGAGGTCTGTCATCTGCTTGTCTCCATGGAGATACTATTGCTTTGCTTGGAATGTTCCTCAGTATGGAATTAAACATATTTATCTTGCATTTTTTTCAATTACAAGTGCTGAATAATGCATCAAAAACATGCATTCTTACTGTGAGTGGATTCGACTCTCCACAGATCTGACCTGTAACTTGGCCTGGTGGCATCACCAGCTTATCTCCATGGATGTAGATATGTTTAATGCCATGCTGTGGAACATTCCAGACCAAGTAATAACTCTATAGGGTCACCAATCTCCATGGAGACCAGATAAGTTACATAGTGCACCTCTAAGAAAATACCTGAATATGTTTTTCACTAAGATGTGGCAGCTTTTATGATAAGCTTAAGATATTACATTGTAGACACATTTTTGCTTATTTTAGAGAATATTTCTTTATGAATGGAGAGACAACATGGCGTTTCACTGGCCATGAGTCAAATCCAAATTAAATGCATGTATAAAATGTTAACATATTAGAGAAAAAAAAAAGCATAGCGTTTAGACATTTAAAAACATATTAAAGTGCATATGACAAGTTTTCATGTTTTTCTCTTTCTGACATGGTTTGGTGGGACAGTACGTGTGGTAAATATTTATCATAGTTTTACATCAGTTAAGTGATGTTTTGGCCCTTGTTTACGTTATGGTTGCTAGGTAACAGTTGGAATTACCTCTGTGTATGTCACATCTGCTGCCCTGTCTAACCAGAAAGTAAAATTATAAACTTCACCAGAATAAAAAAAGAAGGATTTAACTATGCTGTAAAGAAAGTACTCTACCCTGTCATATGCACTTGAAGCTATTATAAGGAAATGGTCAGTTCAGAACGTTTGGGTTTGCTAAAAGGCAATGATGTAAAAAATTGCAGTATTCAGGAGTGAAACGTTATTATTCAGTGTCTTAGCTGCCATTTTCTATAAAATCTAATTGTTCTTAAGAGTTGGAAAGAGAAAGCTGTAGAGATGCAGTTTATCTGTTTATTGCTGAAATCATTGTGCATTATATCAAACAGTAACTGGTCTGTGGAGGTCAGGGGGGTGATGTGTGCGTGTCTCTTCCCTTTAGGAGCCTCCGTTCTGGAGCTTCACTGAAGAAGCACAGTCTGGGGGCCCTGGTTCCCCTGGTCAGACTGGTCCCTGAAGTAAGAGGAGGCCACTACAGGAGGAGGAGGGACTGCGAAGGACGAGTGCATGTGATTCTGAAACAGATCAAAACAATGAAAAATAATAATGCATTTGGATAGGTCTTTTAGTGCTTTCTTTATGGTCACGGTCAGGCTTTTGACAAGGAGGTTTGCCCTTTGGATCTATCAAAGGTTTGATTTCTCGGCTTGTTGCACTGTTGTGATGCTTTTGTTTGAACATCCAGCTGTCCCAGTTTGATAATGTGTAGAACTCAATTCGGAGCGCTACACATTTTAATCTGGCGTGACCTGGGTTAGATGATGGACCCTCTACCAGAAAAGTTACATGGTGAACCTTTATTTAAAATATGTGAAATGCTACATTGTCTGAATATAATTTTAAAACTCTGAACAATGTGTAATATAAGAGCTCTAAGTACCATTCCGTATTCGTGATGAGGCACACAATGATGAACTCTCTCTGCTCTGAGCGGGTACATCGGGAAACCCTGGTGCATTACAGGGTCAAAGTGCTAAAGAGGAAAATAGTCATTTTACTAGCAAGAAACCAATCAATAAAAACACCAACATTTAGCATAATCAAAAGGAGAAGTGGAGAATGTGGTTTGCGAACATTCGTTCACACGTGTTGAACATTGATTGACCTCTGCGTTGAAGTCGTCCATGAGGGGATGAGGGCCTGAGACTCCAACTGGGACGTGGTGGAGGTATTCAGGCTGAGCGTACATCACCGGACCAGAGCCAACAGCAGACTGAAGAAACATGCATAAAACGTACATTACTAATATAACCACAAGTTGTTTTTTTCTAAAACTATTCTGCTCTACAATTGATTTGCTTACTTCAACATTGTTCCACTGGTAATGGTTTTGGAAGTACCGTGGCTGAGAAGAACAATGAAGGATCACTGTTGTGTACAATGGCATTTGTGGTAGTAGAAGTAATAGTGGTAGCAATTGTCTTGGCATTGATATTCGAAATATTAGCAGCAGTAGTAGGCTAGTAGTAGTAGTAGTGCTAGTAGTAGTACACCCGCCTGGTAGTGGTGGTTGGCTGGTTGGTGATAGAGAGGCTGACAGGGCTGAGGGACTGTCACAGGGCCTGGTTGCTGCACAAATACATACAACACATATTCAATGATATGCCCGCTACAACCTGCTATGTGTAAGCGCAATTTTGATTTTAACCACAAGATGGAGCACAAATCCAGAGTTTACAAAGTATAATATACTGGGTATGACATGATTTGTGCTATTCAGTATTGCAAAGTGTCAGATTGTAATGTGCTGATGTCTCTCTCTCTCAAATGGTATTTAAATTTACATCTATTCTGTAGCTGTTTCATTAAAAAATTACCAAAAGTAAAATCTACACATCTACGAAGGTCCATGATCCGCTATATTTATCCAACCACACCACAAAATGCAGTTTAACAACAATAATTTTACCTGCCCTCATCTCAGTTTAACACTACTGTGATATGATCTAAAAACCCAAAATGTAATGTAATGTAAGTAAAAGCTATATATTTGTTCATATTTCTTCATATAAACTCACAGGGGTCCAGAGGTGTGGGTTGGGGCTGGCTTGTGGGCTGTGGAAATAGGCCACTCCGTTGTGAAAAGTGTAGGGGAAACCAGAGGTGGTCAGGTACACTGTCCCAGAAGGCAGCGGAATAGGTTCCATACTAACCATGGGCCTATGGTAATCTATGGACAGACAAATAAAGTAATATCAAAATCACAATTTGACTGGTTACAACTAGTAAATCAGAATATACTGTCCTCTGCATTGAACTAAATGCCCCTGTGTGTCAGTGGGGTCTTATATTGTGTAAAAGCTGCTAACCCTGTAGTTTAGATCTCTACATACATGTTCTGAAATGCATGAGATTCTTTTATTAGTTTTAGCAGTTCAGATTTCAGTCTTCTCTTGAATGTTTGAAATATGAACTGTGAATTGAATCTTGCTTTTAAAAAGGTAAATCATAACTGCAGTACATAAAAAAGTGATAAGATATCCAAAACCAATCATCTCAACTTTGAATATAGTATCTATTAAAACAACTAAAATTCAAATTTCCAAAACTATAATAAATATTTCTTTAGAATATATGCATGAAGTGTCTCCTTATTTTTCATTTATAGTGACTGCTAATAGCATATTTTACACAAGAGCACTTTGCAATGCTAATAGGACAGAATCAGTGAATATGGAATAACATTATTGCTCTAACTTACCTCCTGAGTCGCGCTGTTTACGAAAGGCCGGACGAATGCAAAGTCTCTTGTCTTTATAATAGACTCCGTTTACCTGGAAAACAAGACAACACATTATAAAAATACTATCACTACTATATATTCTGCTTAAGACAACAAAGTGCTTTACATCAAGGAGAAGTTTTCTGGCATCTTCTGGGTCTCCATATGACACAAATCCATAACTGTTGAAAACAAGAATACTTTTTACTTCATACAGTACATACGACGGGTTGGACTACCCTAAAAACAACCCCTAAATTACACAAGCTATGATTAGACAATTAAAAATAAATGTTGAATCAATGTTTAATCTGTCAGAAGAATGTGATCTTTGCATGTAAATGGTCTCTGCATTTTGGATGGAATTTTCGGTGCTGAGGTAGACTATTCCAAATTAGAACTCACCGCTACTTCCTGTATTATTTTACTCTTCAACTTATGTCCACAAACTGCCACTTAACTGATGTAAAACTATGATACATATTTACCACAGGCACTTTCCCACCAAACCAACGAATAATTAGGAAAACATAAAAACCTGACATATGCACTTTAAACCCAAAGTTTGTAAATTACATGCTGTTACCGTTTAGTGAGTCTGAAACGGTTATTCACAATGTTGACATTGGTGACTGCCCCGTACTCAGAGAAGATGTCCCACAGGTCACTCTCAGATACCTTCAAAAAAGAAGCAAAATGTAATTTATTTAGTCAAAAGCTGTAGGGCTGAATATTCAGATAAAAAGTAAGGGCAACTCCTAAAAAAAAGTAGAAAAATAATGCTAAGATTTTTAGTATGCATATAAACATAGCCAGTAAGTTAGAATTAGTAGTAAAAAATTAGTAAAAAACATCTATTAGTTAAATAATTAAGATACTGGTTAGCCTTTGCAGTTCCTTCCTTGGACCAGAACTCCCCACAAGAGCAGCTCTAAATCCGAACTAAACCAGGTCTAACTCAGGACTACACAAACTGGAAATAAACCAGGTCTAACCCAAAACTACACAAACCAGAACTAAGCCAGGTCTAACTCAGGACTACACAAACTGGAAATAAACCAGGTCTAACCCAAAACTACACAAACCAGAACTAAGCCAGGTCTAACTCAGGACTACACAAACTGGAAATAAACCAGGTCTAACCCAAAACTACACAAACCAGAACTAAGCCAGGTCTAACTCAGGACTACACAAACTGGAAATAAACCAGGTCTAACCCAAAACTACACAAACCAGAACTAAGCCAGGTCTAACTCAGGACTACACAAACTGGAAATAAACCAGGTCTAACCCAAAACTACACAAACCAGAACTAAGCCAGGTCTAACTCAGGACTACACAAACTGGAAATAAACCAGGTCTAACCCAAAACTACACAAACCAGAACTAAGCCAGGTCTAACTCAGGACTACACAAAAACCAGAACTAAACCAGGTCTAACCCAGGACTACACAAACCAGAACTAAACCAGGTCTAACCCAGGACTATGCAAACCCAAACTAAACCAGGTCTAGCTCAGGACTACACCAATAACAAACCAGGACTAAACTAGGACTAACTTCGTAAGCTCCCTGCATCAGTTTCCAATCTTTCCTTAGTAAATGAACCACATGTAGCTGACCCTGGTTTATAGAGGCCAAAATTATTTAAAAAATGATAAATATGAGCCTGATCACATTCAGTTCTGTACCTTGTAGTCAAAGCCTCCAACAAAGATCCGGTTGGGGATGACGGTGCTGTGTCGGGGGCTGAGGTGGTCCAGGCTGTCTGAGCTGCTGCTGTGGTGCTCTGAGGGGGACACTTCAGGAGTGGGATAGTTACTGTGGACTGGAGACACGCCACTGGAAGTGACCTGAAACAATGGAAAAAAGCTCTGGTCTTTTTCTGGTCAGAAATGATCAGGTTAAACATTTGTGAATTTGTCTTTTGGAAAATTCAGTGTAATCAATAGGGAAATTTGGCTCTTGCCCCTATTTGGGAGTTTAACATAATCACATTATAGAATCTGAAAACCACCAACTTATGCATGGAGGACTTGCTGGTAGCAGCTACGTGGAATTTTGTTTAAAGGTGCATTATGTAAGTTTGCTAGGGGAGGGTCTGCCACCTGCTCGTCTCTGTGGAGGTGTTAATGCTTTGTCTGGAGAGCTGAATGCCATACTTAGGACTGGAGTATAGCCATCTCCATAGAGACAAGCAGGCGATGCCAGCAAGCCAAGTTACAGGTAAGATCTGTGGAAAGACTCTGCTCCCAGTAAGAATGAATGTTTTTCAGGTTTAGCAATAAATTCACCTTTACTTGAATAAATGCAACCTATACAAAGCAAAGCAAAGCGATCTTCATGGAGATGAGCAAATGGAGTACTCTCCATTCGGAAAAGTTACATAGTGCAACTTTAAATAAAGAAAAATGGTCTAACAAAAACCCTTTGATGTCTTCCTTTGGAAATTGTACTAACCATAAACAGCTATCACAAAAATTTACAATGTAATTTCTTTTGCTTAGTTACTTAGTAATTCCTGTGTTATAATCATTAGAGTTTACAATTATCATAGCAAATCAACACTAGTGACAACTGCTGAAAAATGTGTTGATTTTCTTGAGAACTTCAATAATAATACCAGTAATATATCATAAGCACTGATACTAAGATTACAATTTGGAAGTAAGACCATAGCTAACAAAAAATTTAATGTTTTCTGCATTTGCTGCTGCTGTAATCTGCACAAAACTAAAAAAAAAATGCAATTATTATAATGTTTAGGGCAGTTTAATTCTCAATGGTAAAAATGTGTTAAAGTTAGTCACAGTTAAATGCACGGTAACAGTGTCGCAACCAATGCAAAATAAAGTAGTTAAAGTTTCAGTTGGGCTAACAGTTTGAAGCTAATCAGGCATGAACGAAAAGACAAGCAAATGCTAACTACACTTGACTTACCAATGTTTCCTCGTTCACATCCATCGTTTTAGCTGCAATTTTTGGATCTTATTTATATTTGGTATTATAAATATATTTATGTTATATTTGGTGTTATAAAAAGTTAATAACCATTGCCTGATCAGATTTGGGTGATAGATCGTCCTTTGTGGCCACTGAAACGCGGGTCTGTCCACGTTAGCCCCAAATGTAAACAACAGCATTGCCCTCCATAGAAATTAACAGTAACGTTACCAGTAGTATATTTGATTTATTAGCACTATTTTATTTGTTAGATGCATTTTTCATTTTTTAAAAGTAACTAAAATACTCATAAAGCAATAGGTGAGCCTTGCAAAAGGTTTATTCCACATTCAATAATTACATTTTTTTAAAAATAAATTTTATAAGGGTTTGTTGGAGACCTCCGCGGCGTAAAGTAGTACCCTCTATCTTCATTTGGTTAAAGACAGAATTATAGCATTGAATTATTAATTTATGTACCAACTTTATACGTTTAATTACCAGAATAAAATAAGTGTTGATTTTTATAATGATTTAAATGATATATTACAAAAGATCAAAAAGAAGCGGAAGGATACACTTAACACGCTTTTGATTTTGAAGTTCAAGTTTTAAATAAAAGGTTCTTTTTTATTATTATATATTCATTTGGTATTTTACATAAACTTCTTACTGCCCTAATTTTTAATAAAACAAATATATATACTGAAAAGTACTGAAATTGCGTTTTCACCGTGGACTGTAAGGTTTTCACAAACTCAGCTAAAATCTAGTACTAAAAGTCTCCACAAGAGGGCGACATTCCCTCACATATGACTGCAATAGGCTACTGATATGTTTTTCTTTTTATTCACTACGATTAGATAATAGTGTTTATTTAACTATTAATTTGGTAATAGAACGGACATACTAACCTACAAAGCTTAAAAATATAGTGCTTCCTCTATATGTCCCTTTATTTTCCATAATCACAGTCTAAATCTAGCTGTTAATTAGGGTAAAAAAAAAACAGGCTGCATTTGTCATTTATTTCCTTAATTGCGAGGTCTCACTGTGCTAAATGAGAAGGGCCTGTCTGATAATTACTGCAATTAACCAAAGCTAAAAGTCATGTTTAAAGTCTGCATAGATCATTTAAGCCGTCAGGGAGAAAAAATTCCACTGTTAGTTTGACACTTTTATTAAGTTATTGTTTGGGACTTGTTTACTTGTGTTGTCATTTTGTTTACAAGTTCTTACTGAAATATCAAAAGTACAAGGACATATGAGTAACTTTGCCTTTAACATGCTAGCAAAATTTGTAAAGTTGTTGGAAAGTTATCTGTATCTGCCTACTACTGTTCCTAATACTACTACCACTAGCCAATAGTAACTAAAAGGTCTGATGGTTTTGTAGTGTAGTAGGCTACTACTAACAGTAATAATCTTGGTATTGGAAGTAGTAGCAACAGTAACAGTAGACTAGTAGTAGTAGTAGTATTAGTAGCAGCAGTAATAGCAGTATTAGGCTAATAGCAGTAATAGTATTTGTAGTGGAAGTAGTAGTAGTAGTCTTGGTATTGACCCTATAGCAGTAGTAGCAGCAGTAGTAGTAGTAGTAATGGTGGTCTAGGTATTGGAAGTAGTAGATCGTAGTAGCAGTAGTAATAGTAGTAGTAGTAGTTGTGATATTGGCCGTATAGTAGCAGGAGTAGTAGTAGTAGTAGTAGTAGTAGTAGTAGTAGTAATAATAGAAGAAGGAGTAGAAGTAGTAGTAGTAGTAATGGTGGTCTTGGTATTGAAAGTAGTAGACCGTAGTAGTAGCAGCAGTAATAGTAGTATTAGGCTAGTAGTAGTAATAGTATTAGGCTAGTAGAAGTAGTAGTAGTAGTCTTGGTATTGATCCTATAGTAGCAGCAGCAGTAGTGGTGGTAGTAACAGTAGTAATAGTTACCATTAGTAGTACTAATGGTAGTCTTGGTATTGGCCCTAACCTTGTAACTTCAAACTTTCTAAATAATCTCACTTTCTGTATAGTTCAAACTATTGTTAGTTCAACCTCATATCTCTCCTTTGTCCTTTCCTTCATCCGTGAATGGTCATCCCAGCTACAAACGACTGTATTTTTCCTATTTTTTTCCCTGCGCGTGGGAACAAATACCTCCTCCAGATGGATTACATACCATTGGTCGCAGTATAGTAGCGTGTAACCACATGGATCCTTCACTGGTCAGCCAAGCCCACCATGCCGCGCCCATGTTTCACTATAACCCGTTATTTCTGGCATTGTGCTGTCTCAAAGCGATCATTTTATCCACTGAAGGAATGCGAAAGTTAAAAATAGTGCATAGAATCAGGCATTTGTTGAGTAATTACAGAGTTGTGAAGTACAGCCCTCCTGTTATGGGTAGTTTTTCATCAGACGCTGTAGCCACCACTGTCTGTCCCAAACCAGAGCACATTTTAGCCACTAACTTTGCACTTCTGACCTTATATTTGACCTGTGTTATTTCAAGATAAACAGTAACAGTGGAAGAAGTGCTCAGTTTTGTTACTTAAGTAAAGCTACAGATACTGGAGCAAAAAAAAAAAAAACTTAACTAAAACTAAAAGTATTTCGCATAGACTTTGAGATCTAATAAAGCTTCAGATGTATTTATTTTGCATTGATTTGTGCTGAATTTTGTTCAGTTTTGTTCAATTTACTTTTCAGTAAAATTCAATTTAATTTACTTTTCAATTTACTTTTCAGTCCTGTTCAAAAACGTAGTGGAGT
Source organism: Periophthalmodon schlosseri (assembly GCA_000787095.1). Lineage (NCBI taxonomy): Eukaryota > Metazoa > Chordata > Actinopteri > Gobiiformes > Gobiidae > Periophthalmodon > Periophthalmodon schlosseri. The sequence continues at coordinate 44,059 of KN469849.1, forward strand.
AGAAAGTACAGATACCTGCTCTCAGATGTACAGAATTAAAAAGTCCAGTAAAGCACAGATATAGTGGGGAAAAAAAGTATTTAGTC